>JAWLRI010000185.1:702958-719053 GCA_034781795.1 Crypturellus tataupa
AAATTCTGACAGTGAGGGTGACAGAGCACTGGAACAGGCTGCCCAGAGAGGTTGTGGAGTCTCCTTCTCTGGAGATCCTCAAGGCCTGCTTGGATGCAGCCCTGTGCCACGTGCTCTAGGTGTCCCTGCGTGTGCAGGGGGTTGGACTAGATGACCTCTAGAGGTCCCCTCCAACCTTGGGCATTCTATGATTCCATGATTCCTATTTATAATAACAGAGGTGATGGTAAAATGTACAGAATACTCTTTTAAAAAAGCGTTGAAGTTAGTAGGCATTCATCAGCCATTACAATACGGGACTTTGACAGTGTTATTAGAAGTGTGGAACACTGATCTTGCTCATACTAAAACCTGTGTTCAAACTCATTTCATCCTATTAGTGGGTGAGATATTAGTGTGAGGGACTCTGAGAATCCCACAGGAACATTCCCTTCAACAAAATACACAAGATAAAGGAGGAAGTAGAGATAAAAGATCTACCACCATTTCCTCATGTCCTCGGAAGTCACCTGTAAAACTGAGGTTTTGGAACTTGGGAGTTTTGGTAGTAAGGAAGTGGAAAGGAGGGTAATGGTATGTAAGGATCAGCATTTAGGACAGATGCAGGAGAGTATGAAATGGGGCAGCCTACACGAGGATATGAACTGGATGGGGAATGGGGAGGGCCATTGCTGGTAGGGCAGGAGGGCCTCCAAGGGTGATTAGTGGCCCCAGGGGAATCATGACTTGGCCAGAGCCTCCCTGCTCAACCACGGTGGCAGTAGTTGGCCGTAAGCACCATGTCATGGACAGCCTAGGAAGGGAGGTGGTGAACAGGCTGCCAAGGAATGTAGTAGGAAGTATTTTCCTAGCTTTGATGTTAAGGGATTTCAAACTGCTACATGAGAGGAGGAAGGGAAAAGCTTGACTTTGGCCGCTTTGAGAGCTGGATGGATTAGGCTCTTTCTCATCAGGAATATCGTCTTTCTGACTTTCCACCAGAAAAGGGCCTGCAACTTGAGCATTTTCTGTGCAGATCCTTAGGAGTTATGAACTTGATTATGGAAACTGGTAAGATCTGAACATGTGATATAAAACATGAGTTTAAAATACTTATAAAGGCTGTTATGATTTATTTTCTTCTACATTTTCTAGCACTAGAATGACACTGCACTAAATCTCATTTTAATGTTCCGGGAATCAAGAAGTATTTGTCAACATTATTTGTTTCACTTTAGTGTGTGTACAGCATATTTTGGAAATACATTGCTTGGAAAGAAGGAGTATTTGCAAGCGTAAAAAACTTGCTTTACTACTATTAATTAATTGTGAGAAACGTAGAACTGCTTCTGAACATAACAGTGTATCAATGAAGGAAAGAAAGAAGTACTTGTATCAGTAAATACTTGAAGATGAAAAAATTTGTTTATCTGCCTGCCTGTTAAAAGGTCGTAAAAGACAAGAGCAATATTGGTGCTTGGCCAGGCTCTTATTGGGTGACTTGTAACTATTCAAATGGATATCTGACCATAAAATTCAAGTGGATAAGAACAGTGTTATTTTCATATATGTAGCCATTTTTGTGCAGAGATGCAATAATTCTATGGGAAGGTGTGCATGCAATTTGTGAAAAAACAGGTTGGCATACAACTCCAGCCCCGTGTTGATGACAGGCTGATATTTCTCTCCTACAAAATGCCTTCTTTACAGTAGTTTTATATAGATTTGTTTATCCAGCCCTTATATATATAAACTTTATTGTAAGAATCTTTTGTTGCTCCAAGTGATATCTGAAACTTTAGAAATTATATTTCCTAGTTTTGTTGAAGAAGCAAAGCCCAGAATAAACAGACATAATTCCTTTGATGTTAGAAGAGGTTATGTACCAGGATGCTGCGTAACTAAAATACCAAATTAGTTATTTAAGCTTGAATGCACTGAGTTGGAAAGATTCAAATCTGAGTATAGAATCTGGTACAAATGTTAAATGTAATTGTATCATTTACCCACATTTCAACTATACAAAGAGAAATTGATGAGCCCCTAACAGTTTAACAGGATAAATAACAGGACTAGTTTCACAGTTTAGTTTACAAAGTTAGAGGGATTATGCGAGTAACAGTTGCAGGATCTAAGTTATGTCTTAATTCTGTATATATAGGAGAATATGGAAAGCTGTTTGAAAGATGTCCAAACAGATGCACAAAATGTTTTAAGAAAATATTTTGACGTATTTTTGAAGGGTTTCTATCACTCTGTTTCGGAAGCTGTGCAAATATGACCACTCTATTGCAGAATATAATGATGCACAACAAAGGTGAAAGAGGAGACTTTTCATCTTTGTGACGTTCTGCAATAATAGATTGTGTTATTCCGCTGTGTACATGGTAATGACAAGAACAGCCTCTTCTTACTAAATTGGACTGGTGCTAGAACACCTGTTTTGAGCAATCATTCCAATGCTCTATTGCTGCTGAATAAATTGTGCCATCACCATCATTCATTAGGAGCTATAAAAAGGAAACGTACCACCTTCCTATTTCCTTTAAAGTATGCTTCCCTTATCACAGAGCTTGGGTTCTCTATATGCAGTTGTGCTTGCAGTACCCCTATAGAAGTGTTTAGTCTCACTTTGCTGATGAACATCATAGACCCACTTTCTGGAATGACTGTGTTGGCCTAGGTTGTGTATGAAGTCTGTGACTGAAAAAGTAGATGAAACTCACCTCAGTGAACAGTCCTTCGTACCCCAGCTGTTTTTTTCTCCCCACCCCTATGGTGTTCTCCATTGATGTTTATTCAGAAAGAGGGCTTGTATGGAAAATAAGATAGGAAAAATAAGAAAGCAGAGCAGTGTGCCTCGTGAAAGCAGGATGGAATGAGTTGCTATAGGAGAAGATAACCTTTGCTTTTCCTCCGAGAGCAATATTTGCTCACTTGTGGTCCTGGCAGGTTGGATCCCTCTTGAATAGGGTTCTGCGTGTAAGAGATGCATCATTCATAGTGGTAAGTGTGGTAGTTTAGTAACTGCTCCCTTAATAGCTACTGCAACTTCATATGCATGTAGATGATGGCAGGGGGAATACAAGCAATGTCCTATTTATGTAACAAAGGATCTAGCTAACTGATCATTGTTTAAAAACAAAATCCAAATAAGGTCAACAAATTGACAGTTAAGAGAGCATGGACCTGTGAATAGCAGTTTAATCAAGGGAAAATAAAAGGAGTCAGAATAAATCGGAGAGCTCAGTGCCATATGATTTTGAAGTAGGAGAAGATCCTAGCTCACATCCTCAAGCGGTGCATGGGGGGTTTCTGAAAAAATGTTTTTGGTTACACAGCTCCAAAAAGCAGGAAGTAAGATGCCTGATACAAGGAAGCAGATGTACAAAAATGTGTTAGGACTATAGGCAAGTATAAGGTTAAGCCAGGTGATGCTTAGAAAGAAAAGTTAGATATATAATGTGTCATTTCGCGTGCACTATGTGACAGATAAATTTCCTGACTAGGGCAGCTACCTGGTAATCTTAACCTGAAGCACCTGAGCCCAAAGTAATGAAATCTTTCTCATGTGGGCTTACAGAGGCATAAATCCAGCATGGTGCTACATGTTCTGCCTCTTGTCCATTATTACCTTTCCTAGCTGGGTTCTTGCTGAACACAGAAGCACTTAGAGTTAAAGGCTTAAAATAAATGCTTCAGGTGTTCCTAATGACCTTGGGTTTATTAAACCCTGCTCTTGGGCATGCTCTTGATTGCTTTAAACTATGTTCCTCTCATTTCTAAACTCCAGAAACTAGGTTCTAACCTACCTGTCCGATGGAAGGGAAATTTACTGGGTATGACTCAACACAGGGTGCAGAGACCTTAAATCACGTCTCTGCATAATTCAACTCAGTAATACCAGCTCTTGTTTGATTTTAATGTAACTGGAAATAATGGGACTTGGTCCTGTGTTAAACTAATGAAAACTAGATTTGGTGTGATGGGGCCAGGTACAGGTAATACCACAGTCATTCATGTTCTTATTACATCCTATTTCCAGCTTATTGCTATATAGTTAAAATGCTGAATAATAAAATTAGGAAATGGTAGTATGCCCTATGTCTCAATTAACTATAACCTTGCTTTTCTTGAAAGTCACATAGCATAGAAACTGCATAACCAAATGATGAATGAAAGCAACAACCTAATAAGTTTAATATTTCAGCACAGACTAGTTGTATTATTAGCCTTTTGAGAGACTGCTATTGTTTGTTTATCTTCTATATAGTTTGCTAATTCTGCTTTTAAAAGCAGAAATCTGGAATGAAGCCAGTGTGACTCTGATCCACACTGACAGCATAAAACCTTCTGCACTTACATGTTAATACATTGCCTTGCTTGCTGTGCTTTAATGCAACTATATAAAATGGCTTGGATTAAATCCAAAAAAGCAAATTTTATGAGGAGTAGTTCAGTCTTTCTGGAATCTGTAGTTTATAATGGGAAAGGGGCTGGAAAACTGTAGCCTGGCCAGTTTTACCCATACTGATTAATTAGCAGTTAAATGAATTACCCTGCATGTTGGACTAGCAGAGGAAGTACTGGGCCTGCTAAGAGAAGAGGTTTTTTTCCAAATTAGGCACAGCAATACCACGCAGCTCTACCAATAACATGATTTGGTTTTATGATTCATGTTCCTTCTAGCCAAGCAAGTCAGCCTAGATCCAAGGCGTTAAAGACGGTGGTGCGGATGGTGATCTGGTGAGGCAGGGTGACTTGACAGTAAAGAAGTGAATCGGGACCCTAAGGCTCCTCTGATGAGATCTGAACAATGATGAGTGCTGGTTGAGTTTATTGTGCTGGGCCATATATGTTCAAAATTCATATATAGGTATTATGTATGTATTATGATCTATAGGTTTTATAGGGTAACTATGTACTGAAGACTTTAAACTAGATCTGCTCTCTCTCTCTCTCTTTTTTTTCGCCCATGTTGATATATTGTCATGATGCATCAGATACCATCACTTCTTCCTGAAGATAACACAAGAAGGCATGCACCTTTCAGGAGCCATAGCAGGAAGTATAGCAACTTCGCTTATAAAGTCAGTTTTATGCCCACACCATGTCCAGATTAGATATATACTTTGTCTGGCAGTGTAAAGCTGGAACCATCACCTGAGTGGTACCATATCTGAATTGCACACTGTGAGCTGGAGGATGAACCAAATAGCATTTCATTTGTAATGTGTTTTCATGCTTAGGAGGGTACAGAATTTTTAGGGTATAGTACCAGGCTATAAAATGGATATAGAAATAGGATTTGCAAAACCTTGCAAGTTGAACGAAGAAATGTTTAAGGCAATGGATGAGAAATGCCGAAGTAAAGGCTTGGGACCTCTCCAGATAATGCAGTCACAAATGAGAAGCACTGCTTTGTACAAGATAGCAAGCTCAATACCACGCTTCAGCATCATATTCTTCTTAGTTTGTTCTTTCTTGCAGCTTTGAGTTGCTGCAGAAGGATAGGACAAAGATGAAGTTAGATACTGATAGCACTTTGGTCCTTAGTGATAAGGGCAAATGGGATATAGGACAAATTTATTTGAACTCCAGCATGTTCACTGTTTAAAGGCTGGTGAATAAATCTTATGCAAATTGCATAAGGGACTTGCAGGTAGTTTGTAAACCCCATAAAATCCTTTATATGATGGAAATAGATGATTTCTAACTCTTAAGACTTATCCAAGAGCCTGAGAACTGGGATACTCATTTACTCATGATTTTCTTTGTAATTTGCTGTACACTGGCGTTTTGGAGAAGTTGTGTGTCTTGTGTTTATTCTAAAGTCCTTACCTTTTTAGTTATCATGTTACTTCAGTTTGCAAACTGAGATTAGTATATTTAATTCTAAAACGTACAAGCTTGTTGCCTTATGGTATCAAGAACTGTAAATCAAGATACAGGACCATTGTTTTTAATTTTACAGTATGTTGTTTAAAGCCCTGTATTGTAATCAGTTATGAGTAAATTCTCATTTGAGTGCATAGTACCCGCTCATCAGAATCAAAATGCTGATGGTGTAAACATAGACTTATTTGAGCAATTTTGCTGTTTCAAATTATTGAGTTGCTAGTTATCTTGTGTCTTAAGTTTTGTTTTGATGTTAACATTTTTCTCTGCCTCTATACTCTTTTTATTTTTTTTTTCTGGAGCAGGGGTTTGGTATGTACTCAGTAGTAGCACACACTTCTTTTAACTGGGTCTCAATCATTTCAAACTCCAAATGCTCGGTAATTCTTGCAATTTGTTTTTCTCCTTTGTATTGATGGCTAGATAACTCTTCCCAGCTAGCACTGGCGCAATTCCCATAAAACAGGTAACTTCTAAGCACAATGACTTGAAAGTGTATAGCTGGACACATTCTATTTTTACTTCAAAGTATGCAATTTTCAACATTTTTCTCTTTCATGGATTTCTCTGTATATTTTTCTGTAATCACTTTAAAAGCTATATGTTAAAGTAATCAAGGTTTTTTTTTTTTTTTCTTTTTTTCTCCCCTTGGGGGCTTTCTATACCTCAGACAGTAAAAGTGAAAGAAAACAAAATGGATTCTTAGCAATTTTGGAGTGCATACTGTCTCAGAAAATGATAAAGTCATTTGATGGGTAGAAGAATGAATAAAGCAGCAACAAATAATCTTGAATTATTTTGAACAACTTTAAAACATTTTTTTTTCAAAGACATTGAAGTGAGCTGTTGACCCATGCAGTGTGATGATTTTTCTATAGGACATCTGTGTGTGAGAAATGAAACTGTATTAAAAACTAACTGCTTAGTTTTACTTGTGCAGAAGCTTGATTATTGCACTGAGCTCCCTCTTCTTTCTCTCCAGGTTTTGTGCACATGTCAAGGTCAGTGCAAGGGCGAGGGACACACACGAAGTTAGAAGTTGATTCTCTTCCGAGAGCCAAGGAAGACTGGATGAGACTCCTGAATCTCTGTACCTCTTTTATTGTACATCTGTACCACTTTATTTTCTGTCTTCTTGTACATTTTCTCTAAAGCTGGTAAGTGTGAAGATATCTGAAAAAGGATAAAACAGCTTTATTTTTAAAATAAGACCCCTTTCTTCGAACTTTACAGCATCAGCAGTTTCATCTCCATTTGAGTCAGTACTGACTGAGTAGACGATATGTCCTATGGAAGTATGTCCTATGGAAGTATCATTGCAGGAAATTAAGGAAGGAAATTGGGATATATTGGGCAGAATGGTCTTTAGTCGAAGTTCATCCCTATCGTTTAATGACAACAGCCGTTCATACCATATGTTATTCGTGTAGTCAGCACAGTGACCAGAGAATGAATGATGTAGAGAACTGAACAATCTCGTCTTTATAAGAGGTGGATGTTTTCCAAAACAAAACTATGGCACACTAGTACATCTGTATAGATTGAAACTTGTACTGCTGCTTATTAATGTTATTTACTACTCTATTAAGGTAGTGGCTTAAGGTCAAGCAAGTTATTCCTAGAAAACATACTACCATGATACATCTTGTTGTCATCGTATAGTTTAGCACTGCATTTTTGTCACTGTAATGAGATTATTAAAGTAATCTTTTATTAGCGATGGTGCTGTCTGTGCAGCTGGGGTGAAGAATCTGGGAGATAGGCAAAAAAGCTTTTTCCGCTTATCAGGTAATTCTGAAATACCTGCAAATAGCCTATTTATCTGGGAATGCTATAAGCACCAAGCTTGTAGTTTTATGCATCAATTAGGTATGTAGTGTTTGGTGTTGATCATAGTTGCACACACAAAGCATTTGATCAGGGGTTTACTTTTTTAAAGATTATTTTCCCTAAGTTTTACTATGTTTCGTTCTAGTCTACAATATTGTTTGTTTTCTTTGGGATTTTTTTTTTTTGTGATGTGGGTATCTCAGTCAATGTACCCATCCAGTCCCTGTTATGTATTAATAAGTTTTGTTTATCAAATTTTAATCTTGAACAGAAGTAACTGTTTGGCTGTTTTCATAATGTCCCCTGTAGCGTTTGCACAAGGGGAGTTTGGGGTTAATATAAATTGCCAGGTGTTTTGTAAACTCGATGGATTTTATTTCTGTTGCCAAAATTTCTTTTTCTATTTAGATATTGCTTTTAGCAATCTACTGATGTCGTAAAAGTTTTTCATGTGCTTTCCTTTATAATACCAATTATCTTTTAATTGAGGTCTTAGTGGGTTAAATCTAAATTCCTCTGGAATTTTTTTCTTAGTGTAGTGATGTGTGGAACAAACTTGCTGAAGTTGAGAGGCAGAAGTATGAGGTTAATGAAATTTAGGATAATAGAGGACATTTTGCTGAAGTAAGTCTGTTAAGTTGGACATACTTTACTGTATAGAACTTCTCATATGATTTATATTGACCTGACACGATCTGATATTAACGACACTGTAAAAATTCTACTAGAAACTCTGTAGAGAGTTAAACCATGGCCCTGAAGAGCTTACAAGCAACAAAGACAGGAACTTAGATACCTGGTGCCCTAAGAAGCTCAGGAAGGGAAATACCTAAGTTGGTTGGCTAAAATTGTTACTGATGGTTCTAATCTGTTTATTTCCATAATGCTAAAGCCATTCCACACGGCTTGTGGTTAATAGGTTTAGTCCGTAGTTGTAAGCTTTGATGGTACACAGACTACGTTAGCTGAGCTGCTGATATATCTCAATAGGGAACAAAAGGTGGAAATGTAGCCAAACACGTGGACCAGTTTGTACTGAGAAACTTTTCAAAGCTGTCAATGCCTTTGCCTACATGGAGAGTCATTATGTCTGTGTTTAAAACAGGAGTAAATGTGGAATCATCTGCTATTCTGAACCAGAATTAGAGCTCACTACTATTCGGGACCTTAAATTAGATGTAAAAGAGTGTTTTACTAATCCAGGTTTGTTTAAGATTGTTCCAGTTTCCTAAAGTCATCACAACATGAAGGTGAAGATCTACTTGGGCTTATGCAAATACTGCTTTTCAAACTGAATTTGTTTGGCATGACTTGATAGTTCTGCATCCCCTGACTTGCTAAAATGTGCAAAAAAATGTGGGATGTGAGAAAAATCTAAGATCATAAACATTGCAGTTATGGTAATCTTTACTGAATTAATTTTGTATAAAGTCCCATCTTGCTCAGACTTGTATATGTTAAAGGAAATTTTACTCTCAATTTTTCTCATGGATCCTTTTTACTCTAAATGAAGTTAGATGCATTCTGAGACATCTATTTTCATAATTCTAAATCTGATGAGAATAAAACTAATCAAAGCTACTCTTTTTTATGTTTTGGGTTTTTTTTGCTGTTTTTTGCTTATTTCATAGAAAAAAGAAAATGGTGAAACAGGAATTTGAGCATCAAAACTTTACCACTTTTAGTGTATTTAAATTTCATTAAATTATGTAAAGCCTTTTAAAAGGTTGGCAACAAATATGCTGAATCATCTTGTATGTGCATTTTTCCCCAAATTCACCTCCTGAACTGTGATTTTAGTCTCTTTTTATACAATCATTTATTTTGTTGTCTTTATGGCCGGGGTATATTAAATTAATGTGACATCTGCTAAATGGCTGCAGTTTAGTTTTTGCACAAATATTTGGAAACTATATGCCCTGTTTGTTTGGTCAGCAATGAGAAACAGAGAATAAATGGAAGCCCCATACTGGTCAATGATACTTCCCTTGAGAATTACGTTACTTTTCTCTCTCTCTCTCTCTGAATTTTTTTATTACTATTACTATTATCTTTTAGGCCTAAAATTTACCACATTTCCTGGCATGTTACAGGATTATAATTGTGTAGTTTCAATATGTATTGTAAGCATATTTTGCTTTACCAGGAAATTTACTGGGCAGCACAAGAAGGGGATTCAGCAGACATTTTTTAACATGGAAATTAGAAAAATATGATGCAGTACTGTTTAATTTAGAGATGCATCTGGTATTATAGACCTTCATCAAACTGAACTTCAGGAATGTGTGATACAAGACTAACTGCCATGGTTTTAGTCGGTTAAGTATAAATGCTTTAAGGGGGAATGTGAGTTGAGCCTTGAGTTCTGGAGAGCTTTCTGCCTTTGCCTTCTACATTCTTGGGGTAGGGGAAGGAGCATGTGTGCCTTGCTGGAGGACACGGTGGTGATTCCTGCTGATTTACAAACGAATCTATGGAAGCCACTTCCATAGTTAGGTGGCAAAGAATGTATGCCAGAACTCTAAAAGTCTAGCTGTAGACTAGTGATAGTCATATCTGATATAAATTTATCTCTTCTCTCTCTGATAATAATTTAGCTAGTTTTAATTATTGTTCTTAAAAGGACACTTAGAATAGCTCACAGTCACATATTGTGTAAAAATTTAAATATTCCGTTTTTCTTTTGAAAATGACAAAGCTATTTTCCTGTGAATAACAGAAATAACAGAATTTTTACAAATATATATTGCAACCTCAAAGAGAAACTGATGAATGTCCTCACTGTTAGACCAACAGTGCAAAGTGCCTTCTGAGAAGGCTGTGAACTAGTTGCTAAATGTAACATTTGCTGTTTCCAGGATACTGACGTTTTTTCTTCATATTAAAAAACAAAAGTAGATGAACGTGAGCAATGCTTTTGCACTGGAGTAAACTCTCATGTGCCATCAGAAATCGACAGCAACAGTCACCGGAGAGAAGGAACGCGTGCTAGAGGGGGAGAGTGTTTCATGAAAGTCATTTGATCTCCGGTCTCTTGTTCTTGATTCCCAAAGGATGAATACCCTCCTAAAACAAGTCTAGAATGTGAAAATTATGATTCTGCTGGGTGCTAACCTTATGACACAGTGTAGTCTTCTTCATCCACTGTCTTTTGTATGGAGTCCGTCCTTCAGGAAAGGACAAACCATAACATGATCTTTCTCTGGTTCAGTGACCCACATGCCCTTCTCTGAGGTGATTTAACTGTGATTCAGATGGAAACAAAAAGGAATTATGCTTAATTTGTGTTCAGTTTTCAAATGTGCTGTTTCTGCAGGGTTAGAGAACTCATGTGCTCAAAGAGTTATTTGCTTTTTCCATCTGTGCTACCTAGCTTAATAAAAAAAGTAATATTACTTTTACCTGCAAATCTATCCTCAGTAGAAACAACAAATATTTAGGTGGATTAATTTATAATGCTACTTTTACTTTGTCTTTACAAATTTGGAGTCAAATGAAAGTAAATACATTTGTTCCATGTATATTTATCTATATTTTTAACAGATGAACTCTCCCTGCAGGTACTGTGAAGCATGTTATGGCTGAATGGTGAACCAGTGACTAAGTACTGTATTAAATCTGGAAATTCAGCATCCGGTTATCTCTCTCAGTGTTCCATGTCCTTAAGAAAAACCATGTCCAAAACAAATAAACCTGAGATGATGCCAAAACATGCCAGGCTTCAAAAGAACCCTTCTGTTTTGACAGGCATCTTGCATATCACATGCTCAAAGTAAGCACTGACTGAACTTGAAAAAAGTAGCAGTTCAGTGCTTTCAGTATCTAATCCTTTTATTCCAGTTATGAAAGCAATGGAAAACTGAGTTACTAAATGAAGATTTACAAATCTTCCAGCTATATTAGAAGCTGGAATGCAAAATCTGAGGAAACATTGATTTGTCACACACCTGTCACTGCTGAAAGGGATTTAATTCAGCTTGTGAATCAATTAATGACTTGAATGGATTTAAAATATACAGTTCATACACTTCTTTATACTTTCAAAATAGCAGTATAAATAACTACTTTCCATGTATTATTTGTATAGTTGTTTTCACAGGTTATTATGAAAATAATTGGGCATATATGATCATGAGGAGATAGCCTGGGTTTGTATCTCTACAGATCATTGAATGGTGTGCTGCAAATATGTGCTCTTATTCCAATCTTGGGGCAAATTTCTTGGCTGCTTTCTGATTCCTGGGACTAAGTGTGTGCAGGTAGCATTACTGTGTGTTATGGTTTAGAAGGTAAAACCAGTGTGTTCAGGTAAGAAAAGTGAAGGGGACTTCGCAAGGTGATCAAGTGATCAGGACTGTAGGATGCACCTCAGAGCACATAGCAGAGAGAGATGGATAAAACTGTTAGAGAGATAAAGGCCGAGCTATATAGACCTTAAGAATATCTGAATAATTTACATCCTGAGTATTTAGATGTAGGTCCAAATAAATAGTTTGAGAATGAACTGGCAAAGCATATAGCTCATGATAATCTGCAGTGTAATTGTATTTTAATTTCTATAAACAACTGTGGTGTAAAGTGGGAAAAAATCTTGGTACTTGCATTGAAAACAATAATGAGTATTCTAGTTATTTATATTAGAAAATCTTTCTTGTCTGTTTTTGTAGCAACAATTATTGGACATCTTAGCTGCCTGATACAGGGCAAGAAAACCCTCCAGCAGACAACCTTCTCTGCAATACATATGACATTTAACATTTATAATGTGGAAGTTGTGTGATTTTTTTAGTAAGCCCCTCTCCTGCCAGGATCTTCAATAGCCTGATGCAGCACATTGTTCACAAAAATGTGCCAAAAAGTAGCAGTTTGTACATTGGCACAGCTGCTTGTTCTGCGTGCATACTCACAGATGTTCAAAGTTTGTATATGGGACAGATTTGCATGTCCATATGTACAATTATGTGAATCCATAAAAGTGGGAAAGAGTCTCAGCTTGAATGTTATTGGTAAGACAGTGAAAAACATTTTTATTGTAATTTGAAATCTCAGTTTATTTTATCACCCACACTGAGTGAGAGCTAGGCTGTTTTACTTGCAGTGATGTTTCTTTTACCTCTCTTATTTAGAAATATGCTTTTCTAGCGACATTCCTGCTAACCTAATAAATTTAGGGCATATATATAATAAAGGTATAGTTTTCACAGGGGAGTTGCTTTAGACTGCTTATGATAACAGGTGATGGCACTGAATGTACAGAAGAGCTCACAGATATGATGATGGCAGCAGAAGTTGAATGTGCCGCGCTGCGTAGCGGGAAAAGATGCCGTTGGAGAATGGCTAACAAAAGAGAATGGCTTAAATGGCAGTAATAAATAAATGACAAATGGGATGAATATTATTCCCTGAAAGCACTTCTTTGCCAACAGAGCTTTTGTTGTTGACCTTGCATTCAGTCTAAACTGCTCTCATAGGTAGTCTTGTGTTGCTTGGAGGTGATTTGCTGGGAACAGAAGGAACTTGTGGACTATAAGCAATACTGTGACAAGAAAAAAAATGTGTAAGATATGCTGCAGTCAAATATCTTTTTTTTTTTTCTTCACTGAAGAAAAAATCCAAGTGAATATGGCATTATTTTCTGCCGAGACTTTCTGTGTGCTTCACAGAAGCATGGTCAGTAGTTCTCAGCAGCTGCTTTGGAGCCCAAGATTATGAGGAGCTACCCTTGGATATTCAGATGCTAAATCTGATTATTTGATTATTTTTAAATAGTACTTACCATTTTAGTAATATTTTTTTGACACTGTCAAGACCATCAGCTGTACCTTTTTGGAAAGATTTGTCTCTGCCAGGGTTTGGGTGTGTGAAGAGGGGACATAATAATGAGGGAGGGGGGATGTTCAAACAACTATAAAGCAGTGGTGTGCCACATGCCTTATAAGTATGGTAGCAATAAGATATTCTTCTCTTTTGCAAACAGAATATTTCAGTTTTCCTTTCTATTTCTTCAGTTCCATTCCATATTCTTTGGGTAAAGGTGTATTCAGTGTGTTTGACTTTACAAAATGAAACACCCATCATTCTGTGGTACTCTGAGAAATATTGGGTACAAGCTCAGCTAGAGCTCATGGGAGTTTTAGTCACCACAGAACTAGTATTTTTACCACACTGACTCAGTCTGAAATACTTGTTACCTGGCTTCTTGACTTTGTCTTGAAGGTCTTGATTGGCCTTCTGGTCTAGAAGGCAACATTAGCATTGAAGCAAGTACAGGCTTGACAGCTACTGACTTCTTCAAGTCAGTCTTGAAATGTAACAGCAAGTTGTTCAACAGTTGTAGAAAGTGATGCCATAAATGTAGTAATATAATGCTATGTCAAAAGTTTTGCTTTACTACTTTTTAGAAGTAAAAGTCAGATTTTAGCACAGTTCCAAATTGCAGCTCAAGGTAAATGCAAAGAGTGTATTGTATGCTGCTGTGAATGTATCTGCACTTCATGTTTTCCAGGTTAAATGTTTGTTGGAAAGGAAAAAAGAATCGTGCAGTTAAATTGGGAATCTGCGTAATTGCACTCACACTTTACTTGACATATTCTAAATATGTATTGCTGAAAAAATCTGTTTATGGATGTTCAAAGAGTGCCAGGTGATTGTTATTAGGAACCTAGGTAATCACTGCAAGTTCTGTTTCTACTTGAGAATTAATGCTTTGCAAATCCAGTAACTGAGTCTAGTTGGAAAGTCAGATAGCCAAAAGACTTGTATATATATTCTACTGCAGTATTGCAGTATTTTTGAGGCAAAAAGATATCTGGAGCTGATTGTTACAGAGGAGAGTCATACTATTCAAAAGTGAAAGCAATAGAAACTTAAATCTTGAAGGCTGAGAAGACAGAAAATGTGAATATTGGAAAGCAATGCAAGCACGTAAGGTATCTGCTATAAGCACAGATCTCATACAGGTAGGGTGTGGAAGCTGAAACAGAAGAAGAAACTGTGCTTGATATGTTTATGGTTCAGATGAAAACAAAGAGCATAGAAGTAATTTCATATTAGGACCATGTTTTGCTTAGGTTTCCAGTTCAATACTGTCTTCTTGGTGAGCTCTGTAGGCTACTGTTTACTTGCATTCAGTTTCTTGGCCATGCAACTTCACTGTGATCAATTATAAAAGTGAAGTATAATAATTTAATATGATGCCTAGGAAATCTGTTTGATGAAGTCAAATGAACAAAATATGTCATCAACCAACTATTCCTGTGCTTAACATCGGCTAACATACAGAGAGACTGAGGCACAAGCAGCTAAGGTGACTTGGCTAAGATTAACAGACTGTGGGTTACACAGAAAGAGAATTCTGGATTTCCAGATATATGGATGCATTGCTTAAATTGGTCATGGAATGACTAAGAGTTCCTGTGTTCATGATGTATGGTTTTATTTTCTTATTGCTGCAGTTATTTATTGCAAAGGACTATTTCCCTGCAGAACTGTGAATCTGCTTGAAATACAGAATTAATATTTTCAGTAACCGATTTGTCACTGTGTTTTCCAGGTAGGGCAAGCACTACTCTATAAACACCTTTATGTTAATTGGGCTGGATCTTTAAAGCAGCACTTTAAAAGCATTGGTCAAACCTTTGTTTTGTAGATCACATTCTCAGTTCAGTTCCCATGGTTACCATGAAGGAAAAGCTCATATAACATCCAGCTCAGAATAAGATGAACCCCCGGAAGAGGCAAAAGGGAATCATAATATCAGAAACAGCTCGTCTGTGAGAAATGTGATAACTGCTAGATTCATAATTCCTGGAGTTGTTCCAGTAGGGCTGTTTCTTAATGATAGGGAATCAATTAAGGGGTGCTGTGATAATGATAAAAGTTAAGTCACCTTTTAGGAAAGATAAGAGTTGTTTAAGAGACTGTTGGAAACACCTTGTCATTTGCTATGATTAAGGAGACCTAGAGTGGTTTTCACCAATTGCTGTACAACTTTACTATTTCACTTAGCGTATCAGATTGATGTACTCTTAAATTAGAGATTTTAATCACAAACCACAAAGAGTTCTCCCTTAAACTCTTTTTCGTTTTTATTTTTTTCTCCAGAACAAAATTTACCAAAAAAAAAAAAAAAAACCAGGAAATGAATGAGACTTGAGCTGCTAAGAGTACAGAATAGATTAATAAAATGGGTGAATAAAACACCGATCTATAAAAGTTAAATAGCCAGTGATTTTTTTGATGACAGTTGAACACGCCCACATATAAAAGGTGCTCCGAGCAGATGTGGAATAGGCTCAAGGGAGTGATGAACTGGACGCTTTGGGGAATGCACCAGGTATAGCTGAGTAAAGGCTAATGAAGTGTGGCAAGAGAACAACCTTACCTTAC
>JAWLRI010000185.1:720908-770630 GCA_034781795.1 Crypturellus tataupa
ACCTCTGAATGGCCGTGTCATCATTATTTTCCCAGGGATGACAGGGGTTCCCATAAAACACTGCTGTTTTTTTGCAATATTTTCCTAGGGAGGTTTTTCTTGCCTGGAAATAGGTGATAAAGAAAATCTTCTATGTCAATAGAAAACCCTATGTATTTCAGTTCTTATTAACCTAAACAGCTATTTATCTTCCTGCTGCAGCACAGCATGAAGGCAGCCAAGTCAGACTGTTTAGAGAAGACCCAACTGGTGGAATGGGAGGAAGGTCATAACAGAAAACAAAAAATCATCACTACTCCTTAGGAAACAGCCAGCAAATCCTTTTCTAGAAATTTTCTAAAGCATCAGCCCTGCACACACAGTAATTCTCCTTTTCAAAAGGGAGTGACTAATACACTGAGTCCCCAGAATAAGCATTTTATTAGTGCATTGCTTTTTAATATAACGATTTTACAGTCTAAATGCACTTCAGAAGCAATTATCTCTTGTAATATGAGCTCTGGTTATAATGGAGACAGAATAAATGGCTCTGTAATTAATGACAACTTAAAAACTGCTGCATTAAAAGCTCTTTTGCTGCGAGTCCTTTCACATGCAGCTATGTCTACGAGGCTGACATGTTTGCACAAGCTACAGGAGTCACTTGCCAGCGGTCGCTGGCTTTCATGTCTTCGTGCCGGAGCTGCTGCTCGGAGGGCGAATGCCTGGGGCACCTCCACACCAGCTCACCCCGTAGCTCTGTTGTTCTGCAGATCAGGCCAACTCTGAAGTGTTTTTCCAGCAGGATCCATGTGCTGGCGCAAAGCTGCTGATCCCTGCCTGTATCCCTGGCAATGCTTTCAGCTAGGGATGCTATGGATTCAAGTGCTGCTCCTGCCTCCCAGGTACAGCACAGGCAGCAAAACTATGTTCTCATCAGCATCATCTTGATGTTGAACCCCTATCTACACGGCTCTAAAACTGCCATATAATCTACATGGCTCTAAAACTGCCATATAATTGCACGTAATATTTAACCACCGTACAACCACATCCTTTATGTACATTTTCCCTTAGGAAAGAGGACTTTTCTGTGCTAGGAAAGAGGTCTTGTGGTTAGAACTTTCTGTATTTGTCTGTAGACCCTAATAGGTCTACATATATACCTATATATGCTCTGCTTTAATATCTCTAGCTGGCCAAGGCAAAGCATATAGGAAACCTAGACCCTGTGTAGTCAGCTGACCTGGTGTCGCATTAGCCCCATAACAAACTTTCTAACATGAATTAGACCTGGCTCTGCCTTTCCTGCTCAGAGATAACATGACTGAGAAACATGCCCTTTTCAACCACTGTGGAAGGGCGCCTGGGAAAACTTACTTGGATCAGCTAAAGGATTTTTTTTCTGTAAAGGCTGGTCCCACAAAACACAGGTTCAGAAATGTTTGTGTATGCCGGTTTGGAAACATCATGTAACTAACTACTGTCTAGTGCACAGGCCTGCTGAAGTCTGAAACCGGAGAGGTCTTCAGGCAACATGGTACGACCTCTGGGTAACTCAAGTTGAGGTCTTCAGGTAACATGATAACTCACGTTTGGGAGTTTCAGCCATTCACCGTTGTGCAGAGTTCAGTATTTCTTGGTTGCACAGAGCACGTCTAGTGGTAAACTTGGGGGCTGAGCAAAGGATAAGCATCCTATATGGTGGTTAGCTGGTTCTCACAGTAGAGAGAGTGTGAAAAAGACCACAGTTAATTTTAATGAGTTTTTGTATAGCACATGCAAACTTTCTTTTCAGATGGAACTGAAATATTATGAGTAAAGCTAGTATGAGAATTGGGAAGTTCCTTTATTCAAAATAGTCAAGTTGCTACTTCTGCAGAAGCACAGAGTATTTCTTAAAGCTATTTTATGATTGAGCATTTCTTGTTAATCAAATTATAGTGATTTCAGGCAAGGGGGAGGAATGCAATGGGCATCAAGGGTAAGAGACCCACTGGAGTTGGAACAGTATTTTTTGATCTATACAGTTCCTTATAGGCTATATCTTCAGGAGGCTGATGGATTTGGAGAAGGTTTGAAATTATTTCAACCTTCTGTCTTTGGGGGGAACTGACATACAACTGCAGCAATTGAATCCAGGAATTGTATTTGAGGAAGAAAAAAATGCTCGGTGTGTTGTGTCTTCTCCACTCCCCTTTTATACATTATAGTGAAATAATGTGGTGTGGCTTTCAGAATTGTGCAGGATAATGAGATGGTACTCAGTTGATTGTATCAGCGTGGTTTTTACTTCATGTTTCATACTGTGATGACAGAGTGAAATCGGAAGGGAAGCCTCTTGGAGATTTTCTGGAGAGCTTCTTTGATGTGCCATAAAGTCACGATTTTGTGGCAGGGCAAAGAAGGAAGAGGCCAGGGAAGGCCTCGGAACAGTTCGTTTCGGAAGGGAAACGAGCTGTTCCTTTAGACCAGGGAAGCAGCCGTCCCACGTGGGATGTGATCCGTGGTTATGGGCACGCAATGCTTCACTGCCTGCTGCCTCTCAGGAAGCATTTGACATGGTGGAGGCAGCTCCAAGGCCTTCAGCAGCCCAAGAGACAAAACTTCAGGCACTGCCTTTGCCAGCACATTTTCTAGTTACTTTCTAAGCTGAAAAGAGCACCTTTCCATCCGTTGGTTTAGGAAGGTGCTTTTTATCCTGCAATGCACAGTTTCTTCTATATGGTTTTCCAGTACCTTCACCATTGTACAGTACCATAAACAAGGTTATCTATTATGGGGTTTTTTGTCTTTCTCTTTTTGATAAAGCCTTTTCCTCCCTGCATGCAAGAGCTCATGAAATGCAGCTAGTACTGGGCATGCAGGCAGTACTGTTGAGGACTGCAGATGGCTGTAATAAATGAACAGAAACCTACAGATTTTGATGAATGTCATAGTATGAGCAGGAATACTGGGTACAGCTCATGTGAAATCCTTGATCGAGGAGGGCTATCAGAAAAACAGGAGGCAATCAGTGAGTTTTCAGCCAAAACGCATATTTGATGGTTCATGATGTTCCTTGTGCCTGTGATGGCCTAAGTGCAGGAGTGTCTTTATGTCCTGAATGGACCACTGCAGGCTGCAGGAGGGCATCTGAGCAGTTAGGTGTTAGGATAGTGGATTTGCATTTGTCTTTTAAGCGTATGGCTTTTTAAAACTATATCCCACAGTTGTAACACTCAATGCACTAATAAAACAGTTGTAACACTCAAATTTTCTGTTAGTTTCTGCCCACTACTTACCAGGTTCTCTGTACTGTACATATGCAGATTTATTGCAGGTCCTCTAAATTCTCCTCAGTTCCTCTAGCTGCCATACGATCCTGATCTTGTTTTTGTGGGGTTTTTTTGTGACGTGCCACCGCTCAGCTATATGGCATCCTCTGTGCAATATCCCTGGGTGGCTGCTCCCTTCAGAAGCTCTAGCACATTTTCCGTCTGTTTCGGTACATCAGCTCTTGTTATTCAATCATTTTTTCCTTTTTTAAATATTACTAAGCATGGCAATGCAGCACTGAGAGTTCCTTCCTCTCTCACATTCATCTCATGTGTGATAGTTACTGTTTGAGTTTTAAGTATCCGTTGTTATCATTACCCATTACACTCAGCTTATTAAAATGTTCCTTTATCACAGCTTCTTCAAATGTTCCTCTATCATTGTTCTACCGAAACATGTCCTAATAAAGCTTATGCAACACACACCCCTCAGTTCTTTCCCTTCAAAACAACTGTTTCTTTTTCAGATATATTCATTACGGGAATATTTCTGCATATTGGGTCTATGCTAACTTGAGCACTCCTCCCCCATTTTCTGATCAGCCACACACAACCATTTATATCAGTGAAGGTGCCTGCCTTGGAAAGCAAGAGGTGATGATGCTTCCTGGCTCTCCATCTTTTTCCACACTGAAAACAACTGCTGGCGACCAGCCGTGCTGAGACTCTGCCGTTCCGCGCTGCTCCCTCATCCTCAAGCTCATAAAGCTCCAGGCAGCGCATACTGCATGCAAACCTCCTTCTGACTCATGAGCAAAGCACTGGCATCACTACTGACTTTGCGCCGTTTGCAGTAACAGGCAGCGCTGCCTCCGAGCCTGGCTAATGCAAAGGCAGCCGTGAAGGCATGGAAGCCCCTGGCCGCGTGGAGGGCACCTCGCGGGGGACGGGCTCAAGGGCCGAGGCGCCAGGGCCGCGCTCCCTGGTCCTGCCCACCCCCGTGTCCCATCCCAGTGGCTTCTCAGCGCAGACGCTGTGCTCTCCGTGTGTCGCTCCCTGCGCGCCTCGTGACACATTCCGTGGACAGGGTGGGCTGACTTGTAGATGGACCGTAGATCAAAAAGTAGCTGAATTTAAACACTGACCTTTAGCTTTCCTCCCACCTCCACTGATGCACAACTTAGCTTCACTCATAGTGAAATTTGCAAAATTACTCCGGGTAAGGTCTGCAGACGTTTCCAGCAGTCACGAATCTAGCAAAACAGCCTGATTTGATCAGTTTCGCTTGATGTGCTTTAATGGGAGAAAACCTCACAGCAGTCAATTTGGGGAAAATCTGTCAGCTACTCTTGTTTGTTTAAAAAGAAATTACTCCCCAGGAAGCTCTAAAAGTCTGTATGTTTGCTGACATTCACATTTCTCCCCACCTTATGGAAAATATAATAACAAAAAGTGTTATAACTGAATGTTTTGATGTAACTTTTACAGCAAAAGACACGTTTAGGCTTGTGCTAAATTTGTGTCACCTACGTAACAATGGTATAGTCAAAAAGAATAAATTGGAGGTGAGGTTAACATTTGACTAATCTGAATTAGAGTAAAACTCCAGAGATCAAGTCATATCTTAGTGCTGTGACATTCCCACTCTAAAGATTTGGCTATGAATAATAACAGAGATTCAGCTTTGCTTCTAATAATCCCCATTAACAGGCATCTGTGCAAATCTCTAGACTGTGACAGCAAATCACTAATGCTTTGTAGTAAGTGCAATGGGCTTATTGCTCAAATTCCTATTATTTGGGTTTTTTTGACCAAACAAGTTTGGTCTCCTCCAAAGAGCGATGCTGGAGCTGTGCTGGCTCAGGTTGGTTTGTGCTGCTTCCCCACTGCCAGGGTCAGGGAACCCAGGTCATGAAAAGGGATGGTGCTGAACCAAAGACACTGATCGGGAATGATGATGTGCGAGTGGGTTAACTCAGCTTTAGTGACTGTTTTCCCCATAATGAATTCACTCAGAGTTCACTCCTAAATCCTGAAGCTGAATAGCATCTCAATTGCTTAGACAAGGTCTAAACACATAAGTCATTCAAATAGGGTATATCTATTACAGGAGACAAAGCTGCAGCATTGTTTTTGTGGAAAAGCAGTCTGAATTGGCTTACTGAAACCTGTTCTGCTGATCTCCTGAGATGTTGTCTGTAATTTTAATATATTTTTTAGCATTCAGGCACCTTCTCCCGTACATAGTTAGGCCTAAGATTATTAATCCTCTGAATTCATTGTATATTGAGAGGTGTTTTTTCTTTCTTCATCAGCTGCTTAAAAGTAAAGATGAAATACTATATTTAAGCAAGTATCTTAAAATATTCTGTAATTATTTGTTGAACTTGTGGCTCTGCAATACTTTTCAGTTTGTGGATCACATTTTCATGTTCAGATCCTTACTGTTTGTTTGTTTGTTTTCCCCACCCCTTCTTTGGGCAAATCACTCACTGACATCACACACTGTGAATCTCAAATTCTTTCTCATACTGGATGACTATCTCAAAAACTACATACACACCTTTTTCACAGACAGGTCCGCGATTTTGTGCCCTGTGGGCTTGATGCTTGCGGTGCCTTGCTCTAGAAATGAAACCATGTTCACTGGTTGGTGGTGTGTTCTGTGACATCATCTGATTTCAACTACTTAAGGGGACAGAGGAATATCAGTCTATATCAGCTTTAATTTCTTGTACTGTTAAAACTAAAGCAGACAAGACTTCCAAAGCCTCTGTGTGGTCTGGCTTGAGCTGCTAGAGGGGATAAAATGTCTCTGAAAAGATCCCACAGGACTGCTGACATCAGCATCCGATTTCTAGCGTTTCAGTATCTGAAACAACCTTGACTTGGTGCTCAGTCCACACCAAGAAATTCTGAGTTTTCTCCTTTGCTTTTCCTTTCACTCACTCAAAATGACTCTATTGCAAGCCAAGTTCTTCTGGACCTTGCTCTTCCATGGCTGAGTATTCACATTAAACAACTTTTGAGTGCAATCTGCATGTGAGAACCAATCTAATTGACAGTCCTGTGGTGAGGCACTCTGTTGAATTAAGTAAATATTTGGAGTTTCATGCTTTTAGGGACAGAAAAGCTGAAAAGCTCATGGGCTCTCGACACCTTCCATTGAAGCTCTTGGCCTAGAAAAGCCTTCTGCATGATGCAGGGAACAGGGAACTTCATGGGTGATGAAAGTGGTCTGTGGAAACACTACAGGTGCTCTGTCCAGGACATCCATGGGCTCTGGTGCGTGGCAACATGCGGCCCTGCGAGGGGCAAAGAAAGCGCAGGGAGCCCATGCCTTTGCTCCAGCTAAGGAGGTGCTAGATAGTTTCTCCTAGCAGAAGCATAGACGGCCTGGCAGAGGCTGAACGATGTGAGTAATTTTGGTGGTGGACATAAGGGTTGAGGGTTCCCAGGGGCCGGACTCGCTGGCAGTGCAGGTCTGTGCCCCAACGGGGGACCAGGCAGCAACTCCGTCCTTCCTCCCTGCCTTGTCTGCTGCACTGGGGAGCACGTCCTTCCCTTAGACATCTCTGTTGGCCTCTAGCAGAGCTCACAGCAACACGTTCGCTGAGGAATGCTATAAATTAAATGCTGTGAATTAAGTTTGCAGAGCAGTTGGCTGTCTGTAGATGCAATTTCAAAATAAATAAATAAGTGAAATAAATTTGGTTGCTCCTTTGGAAGAGCAGTGGGACCACTTCAGCCTGGGTGAAGCATTAAAGAGCAGGCAATAAAGGTGAAAAGGAGTTGGTGTGTGTAGGTGGCTAAATGGAATTAAACGTGCGATTAAGTGCTGGGAGGGCATGGGCGTGAATCACAAGCTGTGCTGCCGTTTTTAAAATGGTGCTGCAGTGAAGGAGACTACACTTTTAAGTGACATGAATGGGTCTTAACCCTGCTGTTTTCTATCAATCTTGACTGATTATAGCTTTTTCAGAAGTTGCTAACTGTCAGGAATGCATTTTCCAGAGCACACTGCTGATGAAGCAAATGATGAGTCATCTAATTGAACAGGGATGTGTGTCATTATTTAAGGAGAAAAACAGATTAAAAGTACCACGCCAAAGTCTATTCCGATTCTGATTACAGTAAATAGATTTAGGAATATTTTGTCTCATTAATTTAAACATGTTGTTAGGCTGGAAAAAATGGGATAATAGCTTAAAAATAGACAAGGGGAATAAAATAAATAAATAAAATCTTTCTGAGTCTCTTGATTCACAGAATTGGATTGATCCACAGAAATTTGGAATCTTCTCTTGTTTTTGTGTCAGGAGGGAGAAATTTTTCCCCTTTTCTCAGCCACTAAATGACCTGATATTTCTGTAAAAGCCACAGATGAGTTGCTTCGAGAGCAAGTGATGTTTCCAGTACCATTTCCAGGCACTGGAATGGGATGCAGCCCATGCCATCTCTTAGGGTGGATGGCCAGGCATGCACAGGCCACGGTCCTAGCGCTAAAGGCAGTGGCAAAGAGCAGCCCCCAGTTACCCCTTTGGTAAAGCCCTGCCTGCTAGTGATGTCAGGGCCATCAAAATTAATGAGCCACTCATATCTCCCGGCCTACTTTGCGTAGAGGTAAAATCACTTAGGCAGCATTTCCTGAGGAGCTGGGAGGGGCAGAAAAGCTCTTTCCACATGGGGGATTAGTAAGCGCGCTAGCACGAAGGCTCAGGTCGTGCTCCAGCCTCTCCGGCCTCTCCTGAGCAACCAGGGCCCGACAGCAGCCCCGTCAGCTGCGATGAAAGGACTGACCTTGCAGATGTTAATTCCAAGTTTCCCCAAGCTGGCTCTGCAGAAAGCCGAATTTGACATTCTTCCACTTTGTTTTGTGTTTGTTGTTGGACAGCAGTGCCTTAGCATGGCCTCCTCCTGCTATTGGAAAGCATCTGGAGATGTAGGATAGCGCAAGTCTATGGCTCAGCTGGAGCTGGGTTTGAGTACAGTAGGCTCAAGCTTGTACTCTTGCTTGGTTTTCTGTCAGACTTTGCTCAGGGTGGCAATTCCATGGTCCTCCAACTAAAGGTCCTGAGAATTAAAACATGCATAGAAATGGCAAACGTTAGACACAACTAAGCTCCCTCCTAAAGCCAGCACAAGCTGCTCCCATAGGTATTCAAGGCTGCTCGATAGCCTGGAGCACTGGGACCTGTCAGCCCAGGACTACCTCGGGTCTGCACCCCGGACGGGGCCCTTCGTGGATGGCTGACTGATGTAGCTCCTTCCCAGCTATTTCTCTTACTGGCAAGGGGCTCAGTCCTGTCCTTCTTCCTGCCTCCTTTCCCCCCATAACAGCAAATCTCCTGGGGAGCCTCCACTCTTTAGCCTTGGGGCAGAGAAGGACCTGGTCTCATATAGCTGGGGCTCCTAAAGACCGTATTTCTATTTTTATCTCCTCAGTTGCTCCAGGGCTTATGGCCCATCATACTTCTCAGTAAGTTATATTTAAACGGTACTTATATGACGCAGCAAGTTTGTAAAAAAGCCACAGCTGCATAAACAGAGTCTGTTGGGATCAACTGATTGAATTCAGCCCAGCTCTTCAACCTGCTGTTAAATCAGATCATACTTGTTTATACATGTTATTATACATGTACTATAAAGCAAAACCTACCTTAAAATGTTTAACACATAATTTTCAGATATTGCAGTCATTCTTCGGGAAAAACTACACACGCTGCTTGTTTTTAACATGCAGATAATGAACAGCCTGCATCAAATGTTCAGGAAAAAACAGCAGCTGAGAGCCATACTGAAAAACACACTTAGGGATCAGCTATGCCTGCAAGACGGGGTTATATCAGCAGGAAGGCATTTGTGCATGGAAATATCTGACCTGCACACAGAGCGGCAAACACTTGTGTACCAATGTAGGTGGTCAGTCTTGTTCAGGTTTTGTGCAGCTCTTGTAGGGCTCCCCCTTTGTGCTGGGCTTGACCTACGAATATTAGGATCCAGCTTTTCTACTTGCAGTAAAGAGTTGCTTATTTTAGGATGGGTCAGTGTTGATCAGTTAATTAAAATTAATAATAGCCTGTCAGCTGCTAATTAGGAAATTAATTAGTCACACGGTGAAGTGTCACTTCTCCGCGTGAAAGAGCTAACTTCAAGTTGTCTTGGAGGAGACTGGCTTTCTGCCAGCACAAGCAAGTATCTTTATAAAAAAATAGACTCTGATTATTGATGAGCACTTTTCCTTTGAGTACCAAGAGGTTTCTAACCAGGAAATAATAACCTAGAGCCTCCATATAGAAGAGATCCCTCCTCCCTCCTTTGATACAAATGAGATTCTGTGAGCTTTTGCTAATCAATCCAAAAAGAAAATGTCTGAGAATAAAATTCTCCAGTATAAGGAAAGCTAGTCCTCTACTGATGTCATGTGTTGGTTTAATCTACTTGGTTCTCTGCTGCAGTGAAGAGTTGCATGAAATCATTGCTCTTTTGGCAGTAAGTGAAGCACTAAAAGGGAAGACTCCATCAATTACTCTCTACTTGCAGCATTCCAATGGGGAGCTATATTTACAAAAGTGTAAATGCTCTTACAGCCCCGTTTTAGCAGTCTTTGCTTTTTTCCAGCTTCCAATAAACACATATTTTACTACGTAACTGGAGAAGCAACCGCTATGCTTGCAATTCAGTTAAAGTGAACAGAGTGGCTTAGCATTGGTGCAGTTTTATACAGCCCCAGGTTTCCTTCCCTAGCTAAGAACCACTGTAACCTCATAAAAAGCCAAGATACCAAAAAGGAAACAGCCCTTAGCAGCTGTGAGGTGCAGGTGCCAAGTGCGAACAGTGTGTGCCTAGAGGTGTTAGTCATAACATGGGGACTGCGAACACAATGACCATTGTTTGGAAGGGCTAGGAGAGCAGACGCCTATGTGATGTCAAAGGTGAAATTATGGTGGATTTACAACTAGAATAAAAGACAGCTTCCAGAACTCAGCGTCTCCTGTGCGTTACTCATCTATCTCTGCCAGAAGCTCCGCAGCAGAATGGGGTAACGTCTGACTGTATCAGCACATGAGCGTGCCCTGATGCTTCAGTGGTCGGGTGTGAAGTGCTGCAGTGTCTTCCCTGTGCACTGGCATTCTTACTTGCTCAGGAAGGATATTGTATGTTACTGGAATGATGGAGGAGCAGATTTAGGTAGGCAGAGTACAATCTCTCAATCTGGGATTGCAGGCCAAATATGATGGCTAATTCTCTGTCTTAATGAAATGGCAGAGTGACGTGGCCAGCATCATCTGAGGTGGAGACTGGGCCTCAAGGGTGTAGGTGTACAGCCTGGGCAGAAAGGGAATACCTAATTTCTCGCATCTCTAGAACTATTTGTAAGACACGGATGCCTAAAAGCCTCCAGAATTCCTTGTATTTGGATATCACATGCCAAGTGAGACTACATGAAGATACTCTCAAGAAAGATCTCCCTTAGAGTTTGTCCACAGATCTATTCAAAGACATGTTCAACAATTTAGAGGGCTATTCTATTAACATATACAAAGCAGATATACCATGGTAATTCCAATCATTATTAGTGCAGTGTTGCTTTTATAATTAAGAGCATAAATGAATCTTCGAATGGGTTTCAAAGAACCTCCATTCTACCAAACTGGTTGGAAGCACAAGGTCTCAAAACCTTCGGCAGTCAGGCAACAGAATGTTAATTTTGCTGATATTTTGATTCCTGACACCAGTGTGTTCCTCTGTTTTGAAGATACAGCACATTTTATGAAGGCCCTGGCTAATTTCACCCTTTTTCTCTATCCCAGGTATGCTCTCAATGGGGCAGTGGCTGGCATTTACTGAATATTTTGATCATTAAGAAAATATCAGAAAATGGTATGTTGGGGTGTCCTGCATGGAGGAAAAAAGGAGATTACCAGTGCTTTTGACAAAAAGAGTGAGATACTGTCTACTAATGTAGAATGTACCCAAAGTATGAATTATGCTTCCTAGTTTTTTTTTCTGTAAGGTAATGGTTCAAGGGTAGGAGAGAAGGTGCTCATGCACCTTGTTGTAGCTGAAAGGAACTGTTTCGTTTCCAAGTTATCACCCTTTTCTGACTCCTGTTTATTAGGCCCTGGGCAGGCTCCATGGCCTTTATCTGAGGAGCCGTGACTCCAGGGCCCTTATCTTTGTTATCCTTGGGTAATGCAGCAGCAGCCTTGCATTAAAAATAGAAGGAGCTCACATTTCCAGCTCTATCTGTAAAACCCGAACAGTAAGAATAAGCTTATTTTCCCTTCCTGAGGTCAAGAGTTTGCATCCCTGACACTTCTTTGGAAGAGCCATGCTATGCATATACTTGCATACTTCCATCTATCCAGCCGTTGCGCTCCCGGATCGCAGCCGCGGTGGCGATAGTGAACCCTCTGGTCTGTTTTACAAAGCAGGCGCTGCTTGTCCCGGTGCAGGAACACAGTGATCAGCAGCAGCATGTTTGTAAGTTGGTCAAAGAAGATCAAAGAGAGGAAACACAATGTAAGCTGTTGTGGGTGAGAGAGGATTACGAAGGGACTTTTTGTAATTGATTGACCTTTCATTCTCAAGTTGATAAAAACACAATTGTTCATTTCTTACAACCTGTCAAAAGTAAGAAAGGAACAGGTTGATTTTGTCATTTTGCTCTTATAGAGCTTGGCACTTCCCGACTTTCATTACAAGGTAAACTGCTCATTTTCATAGTGAATGAGTTCAGAGATGTTCTAGACCACAGAGCTCCAAGAGTTTTCTTTTTGTAACAAACCTTCTGTTTCTTAAGAAAAGCACTGTATCTCCCCTTGTATTTGTGCTGGAGTAGAAGACTTTTGAATAGTTTTTATTTTTGCACGGACACAATTGATGGTGAGGATGAATCTTCTGTAAGATCCTCACTAAGGCAGGGACAGAAGTTGCGTTGGCCTTGCCAATCCTGTTGGGCTCTTTTGTGCATTTTTTGGGTAAAGTGTTTGAAACACCTCCTTGATTCTCTGTCCTTGTTTGAACAAGGCCATGCAAAGCTGATACTGTCAGAGACCTGTGAGTTCCTCACAGAACTGTGAGGAGAATGAAAGGACTTGAGCAGTTTTCGGTGAAGCCTTGGCATTA
The DNA here is from genome assembly GCA_034781795.1 of Crypturellus tataupa. Taxonomy (NCBI): domain Eukaryota; kingdom Metazoa; phylum Chordata; class Aves; order Tinamiformes; family Tinamidae; genus Crypturellus; species Crypturellus tataupa. Next base: position 733,277 of record JAWLRI010000185.1, read on the forward strand.
GTCAGTTGTGGACACTGACAACATGCATCTGATGATAGACTTCACGACAGCTTTGGGTGTACAGTCTCTCAACCAGTGCTCCTCCTCTAGCCACGTAACTCTCCTGATCTGTCATCAAAGCATGCAAGCTCCATCACAAGCCATTGCCCAAACCCTGCATTGCACAAGCGAGACACCCTAGGCAAGAGGTGTGGAGTATGTAGCAAGACTCCAGAGGTGCTGTGGGAAAAATTGTAAGCTCGGGCATAGCCGTGATTTCATCCCTTTTTGCTCCCAGCTAGACCCTGCTCTAGGAGGACTAGGGCAGCTGCTGTACAAGATTAGAGAGGATGTGGTAAACCATTACATGAATGCCACTAGCCACGGTCAAGACACAGACAAATTTGTGGGCAGATTAAGTTGGGAGATGATAAATAAAAGTATTTTAGATGTTGAAAGTGTTGCACATTGTGCCACAACTTTCAGCAATGGCAGTCTACTTTCAGCATCCAGAAAAAAATCAGAAAAGCTGCATGTGTAGCAGGAGTACCTTGCGGTTTCTCTTTTATCCTGTCAGATCAGAAGTGTGTAAAACTTCCAGCCCAATCCTTTATATGCCAATAATAACACAAAGCAGGGCAGGTCACGCAAGAGTCAAATGACACATACAAATAACCCTGAATAATGCTGGAGACATAGGCTGGGGCGCCAGCGCGTGCCTGGACACATTGTCCCTGGGTTACAACGTATAGGAGGCGAGGTTGTTCTGAAACCCTGACAGTTCACAGCCTCGTGACGTACAGGATTTCACTGACTGCCCCAGGCGGAAGCTGCAAGAACAAGAACCTTACAGTGCTTTAAGCTGAACTGAGCTCTTTCCCAGCTCCTTAAGCTGAACTGAGCTCTGACTGGCACAGCTGATGGGGTTATCCAAGGCTGCCCGGTTAGGTTGGATGCTGTGTATAGGGCTAGCAACGCGTTTCTGAACGCGCACTGCATAAGTCCAAGTACTTTTCTCTCCACGCTATGGAAGCATCCACATGCATTTCAGTTTGTCCAGTTCGGGTCACTTAATTCTTGTGGACACCTGGGTGAGATCTTTCAGATAACAGGATCAGTGTCACTGTGTTAAGCCCGTCAGGTTTTGTAATCATCCGGTGCCTTTTGAAGAGGAGCAAAGCTATGACCTTTGCTTGCAAATAATAAACACACCCAACATATTTCATCCACTTGGAACAACACTGTTACTGGACTTGACAGCTTGGCTCCTGCCTTGTGTCCTTGCTTCTCATTCATTCCTGCCCACCTGAACCATAATTTTAATCGATCCATAGGTCTGATTCAGAGCCTATATTCAGGCAGCCATGAGGTCCTCATGCTGGCAGGGAGATGAACACAAGCAGCCTTTGCTGGTCGGCTCTCGGTGAGCCACGGCGGGGCAGGGAAGGCGATGCGCAGCTCTTCCTCCATGGCCAGGGCGCCGGGGCAGTCTGTTCTGTGGTGGAGGGCACACTCTCTGCAGACAGTTAGCGTCATTACTGCTGGTCGGAAAATACGTGGCCTCTTTTCAGCAACCGTGTAAATAACCTTTTCTTTTTGGCAGTCAGTGAAATATTTCGCATTAGGAATACTGCCAAGCACCTCACAGAAAATGTGCTTTGTGTGCTCCATTCTCCCATTCTGCCTTAGTTTATCAACTCCTACTTGGGTTTTATCTCCTGTCAAGTACCAGCCAGGCCCTCCTTTTCCTCCACTTCACCCAAAGGCAGACCTGGGCCAAAACGGGAGCATGCAGTTTGTGTGAAGAACAACCTTTCTCCATGTACTTTTTTTTTTCATTGATACATTCAGCCCTAAAACATTAAACTCTGTTTTGAGCTTAAATAAGATTAGAACTAGCTTTAAATGGCAAAGCATTTTGCTTTCTCTTTACACAAATACATTTCCACCTCAAAACAAATGCTAGCTGGACAAGGACTTTATCCCAATATACCTCCAAAGGTTGGCAGCAAGTTGACAGCAGGTTCACAGCAGGTTGACAGCAGATTATGCTGAAGAAGGGATCCCTGCTTATGCAGGCTATCATACCATGAAGAAGCCCAGGGAAATTGCCTTGTCACTCTCACTGTAATAAAGAAGTCACAGCAGAAGAGAAGAACATGTCCAATAATAAAAAGCTTGAGAGGAATGTGTAGTAAAGTCAAGGTAAACGAGCTAACACATTATGCCTCGTCCATATCCTAACAAATAGGAGTTTCTTCAGGTCTCACCTGGAATGAAAAGCTGTGATAGTTTCCAAATAGCCAAAAATAAGGCAAAAGGAAAAGGAGATGGTATAGGATAAGAAGAGAATGTAACACCGGATAAAACATACTTGGGCTTAACGGAGAATTACAGGTATGTGATAAAATGTGTGCATTTGTCAGGACAGTTTATTTGACTGGTCCCTCTTTTGCAAAGTACTCTACAATTTCTCTGTAAATATCCTTCCTTTCAAGTTTGTCTTGAACCTCTTGGTATTTACTGCTGAATTTACTATTTCCCCTGTGACTCTCTCCAAGCTTTAGAAACCCAAACCCTCCAAGCATGTTCTCAAGTCTCTTATAAAATTCAGCAACATGTTGGCTGCACAGTTTGTTCTCTAGGGCATTACTCAGGTTGAAATGAAAACATCTAAAACAGAGAAAACAGAACAAAACAAAAGACTGAGACACAGAGTCACCCAGTACCATAGAAGGTTTTCATCCAAACTCTTCCTTGGAAAGGAAGGGCAGATCAATGAGACCCAAGAGTACGATATGATTCACTGTCAGTGCTACACAGAACCTAATAGTGTTCCTAGTGAGTTCCTAGTGAGCCTAGCAAATCATCAGGGAACATTTTAAATTTTCTCCAAACCTTGAAAGCATATGTAATATTCTGTAGTTTGGAGCAAATACTTGAAATGCACTTTGGTATGAAAATATATAGACCGTACTATCACTATCATCTAGTAGCAGCACGATAGGGTAATAATTTTAAGCTAATTCTTGGGACTGCTAGAGGTGTGTTAGAACTACTTTGTTTTTTACAAATGTTGTAACTGGAAGATGTGAAAAAAATAAAAAAAATGCATTCTTGAACTATTTAGGGGCAGCAAAATGTAAAACATCCATTGGAAATAAAAACAACACAGCAGGTGCAAATAAAAAAAAAATCCATACCAAATCTTTGGCAAAGACATAAACACTTACCTAAATTAACAAGTATTATTTCCAAGAAGAGTGAGCGACATTTTTCACAGAGCAGAGGGTCAGATATTAAGCTAAATGCCATGAAACTCAAATCCCTCTTTCACAGAAGCCAATGGAAGTTGCCCAGCTCCTCTGCCAGCCTGGATGGGGCCCAGCCCCTTCATCTGCTTCCCAAAAACCTCCAAGGAAATATCCTTCCTCGGGGCAGTTGAAGGTCTGGCTCTTCCTCCAGCCCCTCTTCTGCCTCTGGAGCGTGCCCGCGCATTCCTTGCTTCTCGGAAGGGAATCTGGAGTCCAGGTGCCCTTTCTGGCCTTGTGTTCCTTGGATAAACCTAAACCTGCCCTTTCCCCTCACATGTACCAAATTTGGTAAGCCTGGAAATGGCTCAGACCGCAATTACTTCTCCTTGTTTTTTTTTTTGTTGTTGTTGATGTTGTTGTTTGGTTGTTTGTTTGGCACCTTCCCCGGTAATCAGTGGTCTTAATGGGAAGCTCTTGGCTAGTGGAGCAGAGTTGTGGAAATTTAAAAAGTACTTGGGCTGTCTCTTGCTGTTCTCCGTTAATTCTGAGGACAGTAGAACATGTATTTCACAAATAAGTTAATTTCATTATTTCAAAGCCAATAGTTCTGTTTTTTTGTTGTTGTTGTTATTTTTGTTTGGGGTTTTTGTTTGTTTGTTTGTTTTTGAGAAAGAACAAGCCAATTCATTTCTCCTTAATTCAGATATGCTAGGTTTCAAGGAATATAATTTATGCTTGGAAATTGCGAGCAGAAGCAAGAAGGAAAGAGAATTAGTCCCATGCTGGCATAGAAAAAAAACACTTTTAATCAGGGTTGGTACGTTTTAATAATTCAGAAAGTGAGTAATATGTATATCAACGCAGTTTGCCTTACAAAATGAGAGGAAAGCTGAGACGTGTGCATACATTTAGGGTATATCCACCAATGTGGTTTAGCCTGATACCCAGCGAAGCGAGGACTGATCGCCCCCCCATCACACCAGAAGTTGCAGAAGGAGCGACGCGTCCAGCATCCATGGGGGGCTTCCTCGTCCAACAGCCTTTGGGTCCTGCCTCGAGGGCTCCGACTCTTGAATTCTCAGAGGGATGGGGAGCAGCGTAACCACCTGCTGATCAGCTCCCAAACCCTGTGCCTCCAGAGCCTCTTCTTGCTAATATTCTTCATACTAATATTTTCCTATGCAAATTAATACCTTTGAATTTTAAAAAGCCCCAGCAAGGCTAGTGAAGGATCCTACTGTAGCTTCTCAATTCTTGCCAGGATTTCTTTTCCTTCCTGCTCCTCTAGCACAAGTACACTTGTGTCTTCACATAATAGCAGTAAAATTAACATATGAAAAAAGAGTTTATGGGATAAATTATTGTTTGGTGAAAATCTGGTCTAGCAATAAAGAAGAAAAGATAATGTCACAACCGATATCTGGTATTTTGCATAATATTAATAACATGGCATAATCTAAGTAATGCTATTATCACTATCAAGTGTGACTAATTAGATATGTAAAAATAGCTTTTCTCTTCTCCAGAATGCATTTAGACTTCCAAAATACCCCCTTTATTTCAGACATTTAATTCTGAGTGCTGAGCATGTAAGGCAGAGTTTGACAGCCCAGAGGAGCAGACTGTCAGTGAAGACTGGGTGATATTTGCCAAGTTGTGGGTAGGAGAGGGAAGGCGTTTTGCAGCCCTGGTCTCTGTCTGAGTTTGGACAGAGGGCAGTGAGCTGTCTAGCCTCAAGGCTTGTTGCTGCTACTGAAAGGCAAACACGAAGGTGTCAAGCTGTGCAAGCCCCGCAGTCCTGCGGGTTTTGGGTCCCCATGGCAGAAGCGACACTCTGCAGAGGGGCACGGATGTGGGTGTTAATAGCTGGCAGCCGAAGCTGTCCCTGTGCCCACAGTGCCCCTGGGCAGGCCAGAAACCCTGCAAGCATCGCACTTGCACAGCGTGCAAAGGCATTTTTGGATGTGTTAAATGAGAGAGTCGATACCAAAAAAAAAAAAAAAAAAAAAAAACAGGAAATGAATGAGACTTGAGCTGCTAAGAGTACAGAATAGATGAATAAAATGGGTGAATAAACACCGATCTATAAAAGTTAAATAGCCAGTGATTTTTTTGATGACAGTTGAACACGCCCAAATATAAAAGGTGCTCCGAGCAGATGTGGAATAGGCTCAAGGGAGTGATGAACTGGACGCTTTGGGGAATGCACCCGGTATAGCTGAGTAAAGGCTAATGAAGTGTGGCAAGAGAACAACCTTACCTTACTCAAACTCAGACAAGACCCATTCTCTCACCTCAGCAAGTAGTTTTCCTGAGTTCTGGCAGTATGGCCCTAAGTGGACGGGTGTTATTTAACCCTACTCAATCTGAAAATCTAGGCTTCCCCATTTGCAGCTTTTCCCAGGCCCGGCCTCTATCCTTGCCTGCTTTGGCAGACCCTTCCAGGCCCGCTGCAGCTGATACTCCTACAGGTTCTTTCTCTTCATCCTATCCTATCCTAACTTTTCTGCTGACCTCCTGTCCAGGCACTGCCTGGCAGGTTATCACATGTCAGGTCACTTCATTGCACATACTCTATTTAGCAGCCTCTTTGTCTTTCCAGTCCCGATTGCACCTCAAGGTCTAGGCTTTCTTTCTCTCTACTTTAAACTTCCCCCCTCTGGAGCCCTTCACAATGTTGCTGAGACATTGCCCTTGTGCAGAATTTCACCCAGGCCAGGTCCCTTCGTAACCCCCACTCTTAACTTTGCAGCTGCTGCTCAGCCGTGCTGGAGCTCTAGGCTCTCCTTTCCTCTAACCCTAACCCTGCCAGTGACTTGAATTCTGTCCTTAGTGTCTGCTTGAGTCCTACAGATGCTTGAGATGCTTGACTCCTACATGCCATTTTCTCTGTGGTATACTATAATGGTATGCAATAAGAATGCAGAATATATTGTGGTAAATAAGTATTGTGGATATAAAAATGGCGCTAACATAAAAATATATCCCATTACAAAGGTGTGACATTTTGCTAGAAAATAAATTCATGATTTATATTCACTATGCATTTTATGATGATTAGTATTTTTTTTGGTGTAAAGTGTGAATTTATCAGTATAAACATTTATGACCTTGAGTATTTAGGTGAGAATCATTCATAAAGTGTAACTTAGGGGGAAAAATAAAAGAGGTTTTTGCACTTGTAAATTTTCTGCTACAGGTTTGTTAATTTGTTAGTATTTTTTGACTTATTCACATATTTGGAGTTTATTTTCAACATGTGATCTTTGATTTTAGGATAGTAAAATTTTTTAAAAATGACATGTTATAGGTAGTTACTTCTATAATTGAAGTTGTCAAAGTAGTCTATTTCAGACTTTTAGTCTGAAAGAATTCAGCTTTTAGTCATCAGAAATGTTTATCTTAATTTTTTTTTCTTTAATCACTAATTCTCAAGGAGTTATAATGAAAAGACTCACTTTAATTAAAAGAAGAGTGATACTATGGTGACGAAATAAAAAAGTGTGATGAGAATAAAATACATTTAAAATTAGATCTGAAGTTTTATTGAACATCAGTATTGTGGTTTAAATCTGAAGCTTTCAAAGAAATGTCTTTTGATTTGTAGCAGGACTACAGTCTGCTTTTTGAACTTGGCACTAAATTTAACTAGTATCAAAGTGCCTTGCCCCAGCCATAATCTGTGATGTTGTGGAATTGTTATTTCTGCATCCAAGATGAAAATTCATTCTTTTTTTACATGTCTGTGTTCCAGTTATGGTTTCTTCATCTCCTCTGACCTGTTATCTTAGTTTGTTTCTTTTTTCTTTCTTTCTTTTTTTTTTTTTTTTCTGAAGTGTATGACTTGTTGTGACGTTAGTGGGCTTTTTTGTTTGTTTATTTTTCTTTTTTTGCGAGGGTGGAATTTGATGAGTTATTTGGAATTTTAAAAGGAACTGGTCAAATGTGCAGTTGTATGGTAATGAGTCTATCTCCTTTTCACTAAATACTTATGTAGAATTAATGTATGATGAAAGGTTCTTACACGTGTGAAAGGGCTTTTGTTATGTCATATGTCAAAGTTCATTTCTTTACTGATGAATATATCTTGAGTACAACTATCAAAGAGGAAAGAAATGATTATTAAAGAAAAACAACAGTGAACCATTTGGGAGTGATAGAGCTTTCATCTAAATGCAACTCTAGTAATGGTTGTAAATTTTATATTTAATCTCACTTCCATTAGCTTAAGAGGTGACTCCTGAGTATTCACCACACAAGTGTACTTTTTCTATTAAACACATCATGACAAGATCCTTAGCTGTTGGGAGGCAGAATTTGGGTAAGATGAATCCCACGCTAGGTGAAATTCTTAAGTGAATACAGGAGATCTATAGTATTTTTGATATTTTCATATTACAGTTACAGTGTAATCTCTAGACCCCAATATGTGACCAAAATATAATACGAGAAAAGCTGGTGAAAATGCTTTCCTGAAGAACAGGAAGCTCCATCTGAATTTAAGGAAAAATATGTGGGTTCACAGAGCCCTGGAACGGACTGCCCAGAGAGGCTGTGGAGTCTCCTTCTCTGGAGATCTTCCAAACCCACCTGGATGCCACCCTGTGCCACATGCTCTGGGTGTCCCTGCTGGAGCAGGGGGGTTGGACTAGGTGATCTCTAGAAGTCCCTTCCAACCTCAATCATTCTGTGATTCTGTGTGATTCAGGAATTGAGAAAAATAATGCCTAAGCAAATAAATACAATAAATACTTAAGGAAACATTTTTTTTCTCCTCTCCTTCTACAGACTGTTTCAGCAAACACCCCTTTTCCCCCTTTCCTAATCTCAAATCCTCCTGGTTTTGCCACACGTTACTCATTCCCTTCCAGTCCCTCTGGTGAGGCAGTGAGTAGCACGCCAAGCTGTTAGCTAAGATGATTGAATTTAATCGCAAGTTCATTTCTAGAACCCATAGCATTCCTGAGGAAAAAGTGCTCAGCCAACAATGGAAGTACTTCCACCTCCCTTGTATGCCTCCCGTCTTGGTCCTTTCTCCCCAGTTCACGTCACAGTGGACGCACAGGACATCAGTATGGCAGTCAGAGGAAATGTGCTGGGGGGTCTTGAGGTAGAAGCCACATAAAATGGAACAGGTTCATGCTCACACCAAAAGCTGCTCTCAGTGGAAGGACACCATTGATGTGGTAGACAAGGTGGCCCAAACTGATCTGTTTAAGTGAGTTCTGTGAAAATAAAATGGAGACTAGGTATTGGATTACTTCTAGCTGCGCCTGCCCAATAGGCATGACAAGGAGGGGAATGGGAAGAGATACTGAGAAAGGACTGCAGGTTCAAATGGATAACAAATGAAGGCAATGAGGTAAATTTGAAGCTAATAGAGTCCACAACATCAGCGTTTGGGCTGGAAAACTTCCACAGTATGTTTGGGATGTAAAGCTAACTCAAGAGTAGAATTTGTGAAATATATTTATTGAATATATATAAATATATTTAACCAGGGCTCAAGAACTTGCTATGTTGTAATAACTGGAGTAGAAAAAATATGATTAATCCTTGCCTTGTTTACATACTCTTTCTTAGGTGCCACACTTGGCCAGAATTGGAGAGACGATGCTGGGTTAGAGGGATGTTTTGTCTGAGCTAATGTGACTGTTTCTGTGTTCTTATTTATTTAAAAGGGGCTTTAACAAGGCGATGGGAGAGACTAATCCTGAGATAGTGAAAGGAATATGATGAAAAGAATTCAATATGCAAACAGCATAACTTTTTGGAGAGGTGTAGCAACCACAATTCAACTGTAATGTTAAGCCTGGTGGAATCAGAAGGCCATGATCAGCCCTCAAAAATATAAGATTTGGCTGCAGGATGTTGCATTTTGTTTATTGGACAGTATGACACATATATCAGAGACCTGGGAGAAGCAACACGGCTCTTCAGATTTGGGCAACAAATCTCATGGTGATTTTGTTTCCTACTGTGGCACCCAAATGGCCTAGGCTTCTTGATATTGCCTAACTGTAGGAGATAAAGGGCATCTTATCTGCATGCTGGATATTGGCTGTCACTAACTGGTTATTTCAAGTGTGTAATAATGACATACTGCAATTTTATTTTAAGTCTGCATGAAGTGTCTGGCTCATCTTTATTCACTTGAAATTTCACAGACACAATGATAACAACAAGGGGTCTTTTATTGCTTCTCCCTATGCTGTGCTACTTGCCTAGGTAATAAGAGCTCTTTTATCACTTAGCACAAAATCCTCCAGACCACAGCCTGGATTTTACTATCCCCTCATGAAGAGGAACAAAATGGATCAGACTTCAGAAAGGTACGTTTTCTATCTTTAGAGCTTAACTTTGCATTTTATCAATAGTAAGATGCTCTTTTTTTTAATTTTTCTCCTTTCTAGGAGGTCTGACAGGATGTGACTTCTGCACCTTGGGACTACTGGGACTAGTCATTAGGTCTTGGGATGTGCCTGTGGACTTGTTCTCCACAAGATAAGTAAATTTTTCATATGCTTTAGAAGGATTAGGTATTTGGTGTCAATGGAAGTAGGAGAAGAGATCATCAGTCAAGAACCATATGGACTAAGTAATGGCATGGAAAGTGCAAGATTTGCTTCCTGGCAAAGTTGAAACCAACCATCATCAAACAGTCTGACTATTTCTCAATTTACAGCTCCACTGTAGTTGTAGATTGAATTTGTGCCTTCTTTTGTTTGTTCTGTTGTGTCTTTATTGTTTTTCTTTTCTCCTAGATTTTACTGCCTAGCTCTGTAAGTTGGTTTTCTTATGAGATGATAGAGGGCATACTGCATTCTGGCAAATGAATGGTTCAAAAGTTGATATGGGAATAAGTTATCAAAATATTCTTACTTGAGCAGCAGAGATCTGATAGTTGACATTACTATTCTGTACTTATTGTCCTCTTCTTTAAAAACATTTAAACATTTAATATTTAAACATTTAAGCATTTAAACATTTAAAAAGACATTTAAAACAAAAAGCTTCTTTCTGTTGTGAGAGTGATATAAGCTGAAATTGCTACAGCTTTAATTTTGGTTTTAGTAGCCAATACCTTCTCAAAAGCTTGTTCCACTGGATGGCTAATTTTCTGTTTATCTACACTAAAGGCATAGATGTAAGATTTCCCAGAGAGGCAACTGAAGCTGTAAGCTGTGCAGGGGAATTTCTAATTATTCCACTCTGCTTCCAACAGAAATTCACCTACTGTCAAGGTGATTATTCAAGAAGAGGCAGCAGTGAGTGAAATTGCTGATATCTGTTGCTGGAAGATGCTGGATAGAAAAAACAGCCTTCCACCAAGGCCAGTGGCAAACGTGGTACTGTGTAAAAGGCTTAACTTTTTAATGAACATTTTAAATTATATGTTTGTGATTAAATGACACCCTCCCCCTTCCTCCCCCCCCCCCCAAAAAGCCAAGCAAATAAATCAAATGGCCTGTTGTCACACTCTAAAGGTGATTTTGATCAGAGGCAAGTCTAGCAGCTAATTAGGCATATGTTGTAAAAGTATGAATAGTTCTTTAAACATAAGGTGATAATGACAGGAACCTTAATGCATTTTGATAAACGCTTATTAGCATTTTTACTAGAAGACCTACCACTGATGCTGAACTCGTTTAATGTTCAGTGAGTATTGAAGTATATTTATGTCTGGAAAAGGAATAGCATTGTAGTCTAGCTTAAAAATATCTTTTTCACTAAGGCAAATATGAGGAGAATGCAGAATCCTGAGCTTGATGTTGCATGATTAGCAGGTTTTCATATGTAAAATCTTCCTCTTCTCCCAGCGGCTTGTTCCCTTGATGTGGTTCATTGCCTTCTCAGCTGTGCAAATGCAATTGTGCATGGACTCAGCTGTAAGCAGCATCACTGAGATCATCTGGGTAGAAAAACCCAGGCTGCTCTTTAAATCAAGACTGGGTATTGTATATTTCAAACTCTGGAGGTATCTAATTTATGATGCATAATGAGGAGTGCTGTTTAATTGATTGCAGTTTAAGTGAAAACCTGGGCTTTTGGTGGGGTAAAATTTTGATCAGTGACTTAACTGGGTACAAAGTTTCTTTTAAGATGTGTATCATTGCAACAGTAAAATAATTTAATACATGGTTCAGTGTTACTCTGGAAAATAAAAGGGAATTACTTTTGTACTTTAAAAAAATTAAAGTTAAGCTTCATGCTTAAAATTAGAACTCTAATATTGTATCTTTGTGGTGATAGGTTTGTTAGGGAAAAGCTGATTTAGAAGTATTCGCTTTCCTCACAACACTTTAGTGTAGAGGATGTTGGAAAGTTGAACACAGAGACAATTAAAACTAGTTATGCTGAAATATTTCACAGCTTTTTTTCTTCCAGATGAAAGGAAGGGATCTGCCCCTGGGGCAAGAGTAAGAGTGTTCATAGTGCAACACTTCACCTTTTTGGGAGAAAAAAGAAATGAATACCAATGACACCCTGCAACCTGCAGGGAAAAACAGCCTAAGTGAAAAAAAGAATGCAACAGAAGCTACCTTCTATTCAGTATTGATATTTTGCTCTACTTGGGGTGCACAAAGCATGCATAAAAACAAAATGCAGTAACATGTAATAGTCTTTATTTTTATTGGTGGTCTGTGTCTCATTAAACATCTTAACATATACAGGAGTATATTATTATAGGGAATGCAACAGTGTGATTCATTGCAATAGGGAACAACTATAAAAGTGCATGAGTTAGGCTCTGTGTGTTCCCTAGAAAAGCATAGATGTGATAGAGTAAAGCTTATCCTGCTTTAAAAGAAAGAATTTTATGTATATATATGTATATATATATATATATAAATGCCTGAGATAAGCTTTGTTAGCCAAATGAGAAAATAGGCTGAAGCTCAGCACAGTCTGAGACTTTTTTGGGGAGCAAATCAGCACATTGAGGATGTGCTGCCATACTGCTGTGCCAGATCTCCTGCTCCTACTTGAGTGTGTTCAAGGATGCCTGCTGCACTATATGCATCCTCCAAACCTCCTTTTGTTCTTTATAATCTGATGATAAGTTCAATCATCTTTTTAGGACTCAGGATTCTGAGTTGCTATACTTTTATTTTACAGTGAGGAGAAATTGCATTAGAGGGTCTGGCTCTGTTGCCTCACTGCCAAACTTGGCTGTCATTTAAACACAATGTTGGCATAAGTACAGGTGGTATTCAGGAAAGCTGTTCAAGCTGAACACTGGAAAAAGTTCAGTGGCTTCAGAGATTCACTCTAACTAGTGGTGAAAATATAATTTGAAAAAAGAAAAAATTTTTTGAGCTATAATCAAGTTATAAAACTCATGACTTTGTCCCCATGGAAGTATTTTTATCTGTTGTTTTGAGTAGCTTGATTTTATGGCATTTTCAGCCTTTCTTTGATTAGATTCCAAGAAGAGTTCTGTGACACCAGGTGGTTATGTTTTGCTATAGCTCCATAGAGGGGAAAAAGTACTAGTCCTTTGACCTTTTTTTTTGGCTTATCTGACTTGTTAGCTTTGATATAATGCCACTTGTTCCAACTATTCTTACAGTTATAAATAAGCTTGAGATAGGGAGAAAAAAAGTGTTTGTAAAGAATCTGACATTTTGCAGTCTCAATTTTAAAATGGCAAATCTTCGTTTGCTTTTAGGATGTTGGGTGAAATATTCACTTTATAGCTGTAGTGTTTTGCCTTACTATTAAAGAAGGACAAGGATTGAAGAGATGTGACCAGAACAAGTTCTGATGGATTTATTGTATAACAACTGGCAGAAATCTCTTGCACCATGACACCTTAGTGGTGTGAAAAATATAAAATGGCTCTCCCCACCTTTCCTGCACAGACTGAACACTAAGTCATGCATTGCTAAGCTGGGGTTTGACAATGCCAACTATCAGCAGGCCATCAGTATAAACTGTTGGACATGAGACTGAGCGTTAACCTCTTAGCTTTATATCAATATTGACTTATTTTCTCAAAAGAGAAGGCTAGGACGTACAAATACACAACAGTCTAAATTCATGCAGGAGACGGTTGCTGGGGTTGAATACAAAAAGGTATGTTTCAATGGGTACTTCTGAGTGCCAGGAAGGATATTTTTCTCCTGCCTGTTCAAACGCTTGCTTACATATCAGCTATTATTAAGTAATATCTTGTGCCAACAAAATATTTCTTTGAACTGTTACATTAGTAGCAATGCCTAACCAGTAAATTCATCTCCACTTCCCACAACCCCTCTGCGTTCCGGTGAATGACTATGTCTTCGTTCCAGTTTTCACATTTTAACCTTTATATCATCTGTAAGGTTGAAACATTTTTCATTAAATTACTAGTAGCTAGTCCTATTTTTAATTAATTCAGGGCACAAGAAATGCAAGGAAAAGGCAAACCTATCCGCTATAAAGTATTTAGATAGCAATAGTGTTTAACAGAATGCATGTTGCAAAATATCTGTGTTCCCTAAGGTTGATATGTAGCCATTAATGAATATCAGAGGATGACATAATGGTTCATTGGTTTTGGCTCTTTCAGAGAACTCTAGACTTGAAAAAGGAAAACAGAGTATCTCATCATATTTTAAATGCAATGAGTATTAAGGTGTTAAATTATTTTTTGTAGATACTGTTCTATTGAATAGAAATATGATTGATATACTACTTTTTTTTAAACATTTTCCAGATTTTTTCTGTTATCCTTTGTGTAGATATATACCTTCAACTAACCATAGGCACATTTTTTTTCCCCTCTTATTCACAAAATACAAGAAACTGTTGGGTTTTCAGTTGCTTCTGTGTTGGATTTTTCCAGCTAATACAATCAAAATACCTTTGCTTACAAAAACCTTATTTCAACTAAAGAATGTGTAATTGCAGAATAGGAATGAAGGAATCTCAGTGTGAAACATACCAGTTTGCAGGAGACACTTCAAGCAAAGCCAGAAAGGGGTAAGATTTTATATATATGATATACATTTTTTATATATCTTAGAATATGCAAGCATTGTATTATTTGCTTTCCAAACTCAACCATGTTCCCTCTTGGAAATGTCTAGATATAGATATAAAAGTGCATTATTGCTACATATGCAGATCATTATTAATAGGTGAAGATTTTAAAAAGTTTTTGTAACATTAACAGCCTAAAGTATTTTCCTGGTATGGAGCAAACTGTAGTGATAAAATCGAGTTGTTTATACCTACTTTTCTTTTTTGGCTATGCAGCACTAATTGGGGAAAGTTATTACGTTCCTAAATTCTATTTAAAATGGTGCTTAAAACTATTACTTTTTGAATTTAAATTATCCGAGAATTGTATAAACCAGGGTATGTCATTGAAAGAAGTTGAAGGAGATTTTTTATGAATCCATGATTTCTTGAATTTCTCTGTCTCTCCAATGCATTGAAAAATAACTGAACTGTGCCCTCATCTGTACTGACTGCAGATGATGTCCTCTTCTGGTAATATATCACAGTCAAAATGCATATAGGTAATGCTTAAAGTACCTCCAGTTAGAATGGATTCTACAAAATAGTGGTATGTTTTCATATGCTGTCCATGTACTTTCATAGTCTGAGCACTTAGTAATGTTATCCAGTGCTTTCAGTGCTGTGTCCAGGGTTTGTTCTGCAGGGATGAATGGTGCTTACTAATGCACTGCTGGATGTGACTGCCATTTTTATTAGCAATCCTCTTCAATGGCAATTAGCATGTTTTAAAATGAATATGTATTTAAATATAATAGCGGTCATTTAGCTGTATTTCAGAAAGTTGGTGAAGAATGTAGGTTTTTCTCTGGTCATAATGCTGCTTTTTGAAAAACAGTCTTCTGCGGAGTAAGATGGAATGAAAATCTGGGCAGTAAAAAATATTACAAAGCAGTAATGTTTTGTTCATAATAAAGTGAACGATTTCTTGAAAGGCCTGCTAGATGCAAGCTTTTGCTAGCAATGCTTAGTTTTGATGTTTTATCTTTTAGGTATGGAATATTAAAGAATTCAGTCTTGGTGCCATTTGAATTTTAAAAGTTTTATGTCTCGAAGATTTCAGTGGTGGTTACATCCTACCTTTTTTTTTTTTTTTTTTTTTTTACTAAGTTCTGAATATATTTGTGCCTCTTATTGGTCAAACCTGATAAATGTTTAAAGTGGAATTAAAGATCATTTCTACTGTTCCCTTGAAGATCTCGCTAAAATAAGAATAATTTATTTTTTAAAAAATGAATCTCCATTGCTGTGATCCTAGCACACAGAATATTTTAAAAACATTATCAGGGCTTGGTTCAATAACAAACAGAAGAAGTGAAGACATGCGTTGCCTCCAGGATGTGGACGGTGATCCTCAAAGGGCAGTTATGAACATAACTAAGATGCAAACACATCCTGTTCCTTTAGGTAAAAAGCTGGTGACAAAATGGTGACTACTCTTATAGGAATGTAAAATTAATGTAGTATGTAAATTAAAAAAAAAAAAGACAAGTATTTGCTTATTGTATCATCAAAGGCCTTCAGTAATGGAAGAAACATCCTCAGGGAATATATTTTGTTGTTTCACTTTCCTCAATATTTTCATGTAACTTCTTTCCTCTTTGTAACCCTTATTTGTGCATTTGAGGACTCCTATCACATTTTCTTTTCTTTTTTCTTTTCTTTTTTATAGCACTATGTTTTTGACTGCATGCAGTTTGTGATTTTCTTGACAAAGCTGGTATGTAGTCAATTTTACTGTCCTCTACTTGTGGAAGTTGGATAATTTCTTTTGCATGGAGCCTTGAACGTATATCCTCAGTGATTTGTTTTCCCTTTTTTAGGCCATTTTTAATAAATCTGTTTGGAATCATAATCATTCCCTGAATATATTTGTAGTTCAAGTTCATATCTTCTGATCTCTCAAACATATCTATACCACAGTTCTCACTATTGTTAACAATAACAGAACCAGAGCCTGGAGGGCCCCTTGTAGCCTAAGGCATCTTTCTTTTTACTTTGAACCATTGATACTCAGTAAGTTTTTTTTCTTTTCTTTTGCATCCACCAAAGAGCAATTTCATCTGGATTTTTCCCTAGTTTGATTTAAATATGTCACATAAAACAATGTTATGGTCAAATTATGCAACAATTATAGCTTTCCCTATATTTTTGAGGCTTGTTTTCCTGCCATAAATGTATTTAGATTGAGCAAGCTTTGTCATTGACAAAGCCCTGTTGGTTGCTGCTAAAGTGTGTATTTGTGTATATGTATTTGTTTTATTTGTTTGTTTGTTTTTTGTTTTGTTGGGGTCTTGTTGCTCTTAGTGGTGGTTTTTGGTGTTGGTGGTGGAGTTTTTTTTTAATTTCTAGGAGCTTAGGAAATTTTTGTATTTATTCCAGTATATTCTTATGAATGATATGGTAGGATATGTCCCAGAAAAATCATACTTCATCCCCTAAAAGTATGAAAAAATAAAATAAAAACCCAAACTTTTCCATAACCTCTAATCAGGATGATTTTAAAAATGGACAAAGAAAGCGAAGTTCATTCTCATGAACTGGACTGCAAGCTACGTTCAAGTAAATATCTTTCCTCCTTTTTTGTTTTTGCTTTTGTTTTTATTTGATAGTTTTGTTTTAAGCTTAGAGTTAGAGGAACTGAACTTAAATCAATAACCTTTATTCTGTTTGGTATCCTGCTAATCTTTAGGCAGAAAAGGTCATCTTTCATAGATATTTCAGAAGGCCTATTTTTACCTCCAAAGATAACTCCCATGAACTCTTTACTTAAACATCTTTGAATAAATATCTTGAGAAATAAGAACATCCCATCTATGGAGATGTAGATATTGTAGTTAGAAGTTCACTCATCATTTTCTCAGGGAAGAAAAGCATTTTCTGGTTTTGCTTTAAAAAATCCCACAAAGCTGGTATATCTTAGTGCTACTAATGTGCAACTTTTCTGCTCTCATCTTCTTCTCCTAAAATAGCTCTGCCAATTTTTTTCTTCTCACTTTTTGGTTTCAGTGAGTTCAAATATTTGTCAGAGGGCAGAGCTGAGCTGGACTTTTCTCCACGGTGTTACAAGTCTCTAGAGGGGAAAAGAAGTTTGTATCCTCCAGTCATTGGACATTTGAAATGAGCAGTCTTCTGAAACGGGATTTGAATTCAAGGAAAAGAAAAAGCTGGAAGTAATCTGCTGTTAGTTAAAATGAACTTTGTGAGAAATAACTGGAGGTCTTTAGTGGTTTCACTCATTTCTGTGGAAATGACTGGCTTTGTGTAGGTTAGGAGGGCAGAGTTTCTTGTCTTCTAGCTCTTATGGCAAACCACGGTGTTTTTTTTTAGGGTTGTTTTTTGTTACTTTATTTACTTTCACCGTGTTTTTTTTTCCATTTTGTTTTCTCTCCACTGAAGAAAGTGACTCGTTTAGAGCTATATTTAACGTTTTTACCAGCTCTATTGTCATTCCTGGAAATAAGGTAGCATTTATATAATCAAGTCATACTTTAGCCAGTGCTTTTCTGTACTTGCAAGGTAAAATGAAAATTATTTGTGATTCATCGAGGTAATTATAGCATTTGGCAGAGTACGTGTGGGCAGGTGAGTGCCTAGAAAAGTTGGATAACTGGGTCAACAGTGAACAATTTATTCTTGTTGGGACTGGATTTAGTACAGATGTTTTTTCCAAACTTAGATATCATTTGATAAGGAAGTTTCCACAGAACTTAGCTGCTCAAAAGCATCTCACCAGTATTCCGGAAACCATGCATTGCTTATATATTTGACGTGGACATACAGAGGGCATTTTTAATGAACAAAGATTTTTGAAGTCTACCTAACTCCAAAGTGCTGATAATTGTGTGAGGCTGTACAGCATTTTGGATATCTAAAACTAAATCTTCTAATTTTTATGTAAAGTTGGGTTTGGATATTTGACTGTAAACAGTGCATATTTTCTTTCCACTTTTGTGTTTGATGACAAACGTAAACCCAATGTCAAGTGAAGAATGAGGGAGGGAGGAAGGAAGGTAGGTTGGTGGTAGGTTGGTTTCTCCCCAATAAAAGTGGCAAGGAAAGGCCTTTTCCCTCTCTGCTGGCACTGCAGCAGCAAGCCTGGCTGGCGAGGAGCTGCCCAGGGTGGCTGCACAGAGCAGTCGAGGCTCTTGCTGCCTCTGCGGTGTCTTTGCCCTGTCCTTGAGAGCCCAGGGCGAGGCTGCACAGGAGATGGCTCTGCACTCCTGCAACAACTTTCAAGGGCCCTCTGAGTTTTGCCTTACAGTGCTTTTGTCTTTTCCTTCCAAGCTTTCAAACTTTTCAAGCAAAATTGGAGCTTGCGGATGTGAAAGAGAAAAAAGGAAGCCTGATAGCCAGAGTCACTGCAAGCAACGGGAAGCCTCTTTTCAGATCTCTGTGCAGCTGAAAGCTAAGTTTTCATCCTAGGTTGCTCTGGTGCAGAGCTGGATCTCTAACATCACAAGGCAGTTCTCTGGACTATCACGAAGTGTTAAAAACAGAACAATTCTACTTGACTGTTTCTCAAATCAAAGTGATGATCCCAACCCCAGAATTATAAAATGTTCTAGCTTCCGTAAACAGCTGCTTTGACTATATGCTGACCACCTGCAGTCCTTGCATGATGATTCAAGGTGAGTTATTAATTACTGAACTGCGATTAGACATCAGAGTTCCTTGCTCTGCTACCTAACTAATTAGTGCCAATGTACCCTTTATCTACCTTTCTCACCTTTAAAATGGAAATTACACTGTCAGAAAATTCTCAGAGCTAAACCACCAAACAGTTTTGCCTCATATTTGAATATAATATTTGCATCTTAATCTTGAAACTGTTTACTGATCTACTGTACTTTCTATAAATGTTACAAAGGAATAGCTTTTTGGTAGAGAATCCTTAATGCATTGGCTGCTCCACTTGTGTGAACTGCAAAATGTGTTTTCATACTGTGCATGAGTGTACCAGCTTGCACATTTTGTATGCCCTGAAGTGGATGCAAGTGGTAAGCATTTCACAGAATGAAATTTCATGTTGTATCACCAGTTTTATTATAAAATAAATTAACAGTAAAATTATAAAAGCTAAGTGGTTTAAACAGGATCCCATTATGCTGTTATTTTTTAAACAGGTGTAAAAAAGAAAAAAAAAGAAAAAAAAAAAAAAAAAGGGAAAGCACCACTGGCCCCTTGCTGGACTGAAATGGGGGTCAGGACTGGACAGTGGGGAGCCCTGAGTGTTGGACAGAGACTGGCAGGACTGGGGTTGCCCTTGGGATCGCTATCCAAGGCTATGATAAAGTAGAACTCTATAAGAAGTGAAATAAAATGAATGCAGCAATTTTTCTTTCTAGGGCTAAAGCACAAAGTAGAATTTAACTTCGTTTGATTTGTAGAGTTTTTCTATTTACCAAATGAGGGGAAATTTTTTTAATAGTTGATGTACTTCATCACAAATTTAATGCTGTGTGTTATAATTTATGCATTTTTATCACTTCATTGGCTAATGATTTTTTTCATTATTGTGTAAACCCAGAGGGAAAATATATTAAATTTCAAAGACCTTCACTAAAATATTTTAAGTTTTTACATTTCCTAATTTTGTCTATACAATAAGAAAAAATGAGTTGATGAGGTGTCTGACAATTAGTGTGACTTGATCAACATGTTGATCATTCCATAAGAAACATCTTTGTCCAAAGTATGTAAACATAACCCAGTACACCTCGTAATATTTATTATTATTCATCTAATAAACAATTCTGCCAGCATTCAAATCGAAAATAGGTCTTAAAATACCAACTGAGTGAATACTGAAAAATGACTGAATACTGAAAAATATTCTTGTGCAAATTGAAACTTGGAACTAAAGAAATGGTTTTACTGCACGTATTGACATCTATACAGACTGTCTCACTGAACTGTGCTATGCCTGGGTGCGTGATCAAAAATCTTGTCTCTCCACCACTTGTTTTTCTTTGCTCAATGTCTGAGAGAGCTCTGCTGATAACAGAGACCATTACTGAGAGATGATCATTAGCACAGAGGGGAAAAGGGTAGACGTAAGAAAGACAGCTCTGCAGAGGCACTAACTTTAAAAGGGTATTTGCATATGTATTTATGGGACAACTTCTCAAACTGTAAAATTTACTTGGCCTGCCTGATTTGGAGGCATAACTAGCAATGCAACACACCTATGAAGTTATTTGGTAATATACTTGGTGAGCAGGTTGTTCAGTTATATACTTGGTGTCTCGCATGTATTATCACCTGAATTGCAGTTTTCATGAGCATATGCATCTGTAAAAGCAGGGAAGGAGGCATCAGTTTGGCATACAATTCAAAGAAGGCTCTCCCTTTTCAGACTATATATTTTTTGCTTCATTGATGCGTGTCAGGCAGGTATTCTTGTGCCTTTTGCCCCTCTGAGAAATCTACTTTTAGTTTTCCAGTAGCCTCTAGTGTGAAACGTCAAATGACATGTGAAGAGCTGCAAAATGTTTTACTGTGCAGCTTTTATGCCCATTAACATGACCCCAAACTGAAAAGTACTGTGACGTAAACCATTTTTATATCTATTAAGACTAATACAGACTTTTGCATATAATCCTACAATTCTATATTTGAACATTTTGTGATGCACTAACTTCAGTTTCAAAATATGCAAATTATAGCAGCAGGCCTTTTTAGCATTTTAAATGAGTCATTTTTCACTTACCAAAATCAGATATAAAATTGCATACAACTATTCTTGGTCTTCTTAAATGAGAAGAGGAACAATATTTCTTTTATTGCCTGTCATTTCTGAATTACTTTAAGAGCACTGTGGGTGGACTGTGCTCCTACTCTCTCTTTAGTATAGAACCCAGAAATCAATCAGGCCCTAAAACTCATCATTTTTATTAGGATGGGTTTCACTGGTGATTCAAGGGTACTGGATCTATAGCCTCTCTATTTTTTTAGAGCAAAGTGATATTGTTTCCATTCGCCCCTTCGTTCTAATTAGTGGAGCACGTAGTCTCATTTTCAACCTTGTGGTTGCAAACTGGTGCTCCAACTAGGAAGAATTCTTGGTATCTGTTATCATTATTAACACATTTGAGTGGAGTATCTGCCTAGAAGTCTTTCTTGACTATGTGTTCTTTTTATTGTTGTTGTTCTTAACACTATTAAAATGTATGGACCAACTTTGTCTTTCTATAGCATGTTTCTGTGAATATGAAAAAAAATTCTTATGTACTGTATTTTCAGAGTATTCCAATGACTGTTTGCCCTGGAGGCATATTCACCTTCAAGCTGTTATTTATTGCTGTAGTTTCTTCTGAGCTATAGTTTCTACAAAACAAATATATAGGTTATGATTCTGGAAAACATTAGCCTACATTGGCTGCCCTTGAGGTCTGCTACGATTGATGTTGGGACATTAGCAAAGCTGCTACAAGATCTTTTAAAAATTCTGCTCGTAAACTTCTATGAGATATATCTCTAATTTCTCAACTTTGCCCCATATAAGCTTGTAATTAACTTGCATTTTTCACTTGACCAATCCTCAAATCCTCATTTTCAATTTCAGTTATTACTTTCTCAAGTTATTGGATGTATCTTAATAGGATATTTGTAAGTTTTCCTTAATGACTGAGAAATTATATGTGAATTTGGCTGCTAAGAAGCTATAAGCTTCTAACTGACTAAGCATAAAAAGCAATAGCTCCCTCCTCTACTGCTTTCCACACTCAGATAAGCTGACTTGTAAATGCAGATGCAGATACAAATGCTTTAATTGTATTCATGGATAACTTGGAAATTTCTTGTCCTTACTTGAACAACTGTGCAATAGCTGGCAAGATATAATAAAGCTTTAGCTTCTAGATTCTGGCTACTTGAAGAGAGGAGAAAAAAAAAATAAGAAGAAATTGTAGTAGGAAGCCATGGATATTTGATAGTATATTTTTGCTAAATTATAATTCTATGTAAAGATGCATTAACAAAGCCTCTGAAGTAGAGATGAAATAATTTGATACAGCCTAGTTTACTTCCAGCTTCAACAAATACTACTACTTTGAGTTTAACTTTTTTCTCTGTAATTCATTGTCTCTCTTATTTATTACTGACTGAATGTAAGCAGGATTCAGGGACCCTGCATAGTATATTAGAAGAAAAAATTGTTGCATATGTTAAGCTAACACAAAAGCTAACAGTAAAAGCTAAGCAAGTTAAGCTAACAGTAAAAATTATTGCTTTGAGATGTGCCTGTCGCTGATTAATGAAAGTTTTTCTGGGTCTGTATCATGGATAAATGGCCCATCACAGAAATACACTTAAGCTTATGTGTAAGTATTTCTTTAAACTCAGTCTTCAGTAAAAGAGGATAATATTAACTATTGCAATTACTAAATTTTTCCTCATTTTTGCTGTTTCTTGGAGACAGTAAGTTCAGTGGATGGAAAGGTATTTTTGAAATACTTTCATTTAAGATTTAGTAACAGGGAGTGCCTGTCACCCTACCGTTAGTACTGGCAGTATCTCAGCATGGCAGTGCTCTGTGGTTTTTCCGTTTTTAGACTACGGTACTATGATTTAGTAATATGGATTTTCACAGATTCTGCTAGAAGTACTTCATATTATAAGTAATTAGTATTATCTCTTCAGATAACAAAACTTTAGGCTTAAGTGCTGTATGTTCTCAAAAGTCTCTCTTAGAGTTTGAATGTTAATTATTGAAGAATTGGGTAAAGGTAAGTATAAGTTTGAGAAATCTGGCCCCCATTTAATGCTTTCTGGAAAAAGAAAATAAATTCAGTTGTCAACAGAGGTTGAAGGAAGGCCCTCAATTTCCATCTGATACCCTTTAAGAGTGATCTTGTCCAGGGTTCCTGTTAGTGGTGTAACCTCTCTCCTGCATCCTCTCTGATCATGGTTGTTTTCTGACATAGATTTTTCTCTCTATATGGTCCAATCCATCTAATGCATTCCTCACTTAGCTGACCTTATGAAGGTCTGGGCTTGTTTATAGTGGAAATTGGTATGGTGTAGAAATACTTGCCCTAGTGGTTAGTAGTATTATCAGTGGCAATGTGGCAAACAATTCAGGGTAATTTATCCTTCAGAACATGTTTTGAATACAAGGATAGGTGTCATAAGCTAGTCTGATGTTTTTCTACACTAAAATCCTACAGTTTACTTTGTCCATAGCTGATAATAAAGCTAGTTAAATGTGTGTGGAATATTGCACTATGCCACGTTGTGCAGCTGTATTCAAGATACACGTTTGATGGTAGGTTATTTTGCTGGATTGGTCCCCAAGAACCTAGCACCTTGTGGAGCTTAGTTCCTGGCAAGGTGAGCCAGTACAGCAAGTCCACTTCAAAATGATATCCTATCTAGCAGCATTCCTCTCTCCCAATCCTTCCCCTGCCAGACAGCTCCTCTCAAGCATACTGTAGATATTTCTCATCATTTCAGGTTAGCTCTAAAACCCCCGCACTCTAAAACCCCAGAAAAAGCCATTGCAGTTTGCAAATTAGAAAAAAAAAGTATTTTGGGAGGGTTTTTTACTGTTCATATGTTCATATGTAAATAGAGCATATTTCTTAAAGGAAGAATTTCTTAAAGGAAGTACTTAAAAAATACATACACACACATATGTATTTGTGTATACTTCCTGATACTGCTGTGAAGCACTGTTTTTTATACCTATTAGAAGTAACACAAAATCTAACTAACTAAACTAAATTTAATATAAACATTAGGAGCTTATACTGAAAACTCCCCTCATTCCAAAAATTATCAGATGAAGCAAAACAGTAAACAACTTAAGGCCCAAAGGAGTTTGTTTGGGGGAAAAAAAGCATAAATTGCTTTAATCAGGTGTTTTAATCAGAATAGGTCTTTCAGCCTTTATTCTCAAGATGCTATAATTGGATCAATTTAGCATAGACTATAAATCTAGGATATTATCTCTGAGATAGGTTTAGCAGCCTGCTCAGTATTGGAGCAAGGTGAATTAAGCTGATTTTAGTGGGTTTTGTAGATGTAATAAGTGTAATAAACATAATAGGATCTAATAAAATATAAGCTATTTGCTATGGCAAAATAGGAAGTATATTATTAAATTCATGCTGATAAAATCTTGGGAAGTTGGCTAATGAGAGATTTTAGAGATATCTTTGTATAAAATTATATCTTGACCCGGTTTAGGGCAGAGTTTAATAGGAGAACATGAGTGGAACTGAATTTCTCAAAAGAAATTCAACCACTTGTGGAAGCCCAGACAAAAGAAAGTGAGATTGCTGCTGATGAATGCCTTACACTTATCTTGTTTTATCTCAGCTTTCAGAACCTATTCCTCTTTATTGGCTTTCGGATGTTGCAACGATGGAAGAAGAATTATTCTTATTAGAGTTAGGAAAGGACACGTTATGTGTTCAGTTTGTTCCTCATGTAGCTGACTAATTATAACTTCCAAAAGTGATAATGGTTGACATTAAAAGCATTTGACAATGGAAATTTTCTCTTCTAAGCCTAGTGAAGAACAGTAATCATAGAGTACTGGTAGTTAGCTTTTGGCTTATACAATTCCTAATGTTGTTCTTTCTCCTTCTATTTTAAGTCTCTCTCAACAAGAGCACAACTGATCTCTTGAGGGGTATTACTATCTGCTTTTCTGCTAATATAATGAAGAAATGCTGCTCATCCAAAAAGAAAATGAACAATGTTTTCCAAAGCAGTATTTCTAGATACTGCTAGATTTCTAGATGTTGGTGTCTAGATACTGAGCATTTGAACTGCCGATACAGAGATCTCATTTTTCAGGTGCATTAGCTTCTGTAATGCTTCTTGTTGATCACTGGCAACTATCCCTATATGAATTTTTAAAGTATTTCCTATCCTGTTCCTTAATAGAAAGTAAACCAAAGATGTGAAAGTGGTAATTTGGAAAATCTTAATGATAATCCTGAGTTAATCCTGTGACAATCCATGAAATTCTTCCTAATGCAAGAGATTATTAGTTGATGTTTCTGGTGATGGATTCCTATGACTTTCCTGTGTTTGTGAAGCAGATATGATGGATTACACTGTTTTAGTTTACCCAAGGAACAAATAGATGAATCAGAGCATAGCAATTCCAGAAGATTAGTACCATGAGATTCCATGACCAGCTATTCAGCTTTTTAGTATGTGCACATTAATACTGGGAATACTGCTTTAAAAGATACTGTTCATTATGTTTCTCTGATCAGCTCTGCATATGTAGTGTATTTGTACATACTGTGTAAAGGAGGACTTGTAGTACAAGTGTGGAGACTTTTCGGAGCGGAGACAAAACAGATTAAAGCACCTTATTTCAAGTTCTCACGGAATTGGAATTTTCTCTTACTAAGCTGTTGTACTTGTTATTAGCAGTTCACTGAGGTGTACAGAGATATATTAGTATTTGTCTTTGATTTTGATAGATAATTAAATGTTTTTGTGCAACTGGAGAGTCATTGGCTGGAGGATTTTTTCTTTTTATCCAGACTTTGTGATTGTTCAAGATCAATGCCATAGCTAAGATTGAGTTCTTTGATCACATTTTTGCAGGTCTTGCTGCTATTTAAGTTAGGCATTCAGGCTTCCACTATAATCCCTGGATAAAGAGGCCTATTCAGACAGTCTGGAGTAGGCCAAACAAATCATCTTCAAAGTATATGTGTAAGTGTTGGTAGGGAGATGAGTGGTGATGGCATGTTCTAGTGTGCTAGGTAGTCAAATTATTATGGAGGAAGTAATTTTCATACCAGTTTCTGTAAGAAACTCTTTAAGGAGGTATTTGAGACATTTTTTCTTTATCTTTGAAGAAATTACAACTAGAACTTAACTTTTCCAAAATGGCTATGTCCCTTCAACCTTTTGAATGGATCTGAACCTGTGGGCCTTTCTTGATGATGGTAGTAAACATTTCCCTGCAACTTTTACCAGGGAAGGAGTTGTATTTACCAAAAGTAATCATAAATCATGGAAGGTTTTTTACCTTCCTGTATTTGCAAGATCTGTCCATTCAGAATTGGTAATGCTCTGAAAGAAATCTTTGAAGACAAACATGGGAGCTGATGTGGTACATGTGGTAAAGCACAGCTGGAAAACTAATGTCCTTGTGCAGGAAAGGATGAAACTTCTTGATACCTGGTAGCTATGGGAGGGAGAAATTAGGCCGTGAGTCTTGTGATTTTTCTGTTGAAACATTGTATGTTCAGAGAATTTGGAAGTGTTGAATCTCGAGAAGTTCCAAGATCAGCCTAAAAATTTTGAGTTTCTCTTGAGAGTAATATGCCTTCTGACTCTCATTTTTTAAGCTACACTATCTCTTAAGTGCTTTTTTAGCTGTGAGGGTAGGGACTTGAATGATATTTCATGTTCTCACATAATCGTTTGATTCCTAGCACGTCGTGTCTTTGAGTAAGAAGGCAAATGCATGCAGTGAAATGATTACATTACAAGGCAGTGACGCTGTCAGGCTACTTATTTTCTTTGCCTTGATGATGGTGATTTTTATGTGTGTAGCAACTTTAACTGTTTTATAGCACAGACTGCAGTGAATTGCTTCCTTTGTCCGTTCCTCTGTTTTATCATTCCTGGGAAGTGACCTTATTCGGTGTCACAGGTGACTACATTTGGATCTTGAGAGAAATGAAATGAAGCCACAGTGAAGATAAATTGAATTTTTGAAACAGATAGGCCTGACCTACTTTAGTTCTGTAAAATGTGCATTAGTTACATTCTTGCCACTCTTTGAATATTGCAGAGCATTTGGTTCTATCCTCTTCCGTTATTAATGGTTTTGACACAGCAGACAAGTAAGCAAATTAGAAAAAAAAAAAAAGAGGAAAGGGACACTGCAGTTTCTAAAATAATACAGCAATTAGCCAGCTGCATTCAGAAATTCTCACATATGTGCAAATAATGCTAAGCATACCAAATCTAGATGTTTTATTTATATGGAGGAAGTAATAGCCTGGTTAAGAAACCTGATACTTAATTACTCTACAGCCTTGGTACAAAATCCAAGCTGAGTTTAAGATGCATATCATTTCGTATCAGAAAAGGATAAGTCTTTCTGGGAAGCCCATGATTATAAGGTCGCAGTGAATAGTTAGATGCCAAATATATTGCTGTTGGGACAGTGTTTCTAGTAATGGTAGATGTTTGTGAAGAAAAAAAGGAGAAAACATGTTTTGATGCATTGTTTTGTTTTACTGTAATTCAGGTGCTCGAGGTACAATTTTCTTCACTGAATGAAATAACAAAGCAATAATTAGTTCTGACAGTGGGTATGAAATTGGATACTGGCATCTAGAAGCTGCAAGACTGATGGTAATGCATCTATAGATGATATGATGTAACTGGTACACTGTCCATTCCAATTTGCTACCCCAGCAAGACAGTTACTAATTCTGGGGACCAACAGATGTTGTAGTTCTGCTTATTTGGGGACTCTTTTTTAGAAGAAAACAGAATATGCTATCACATGGGGCAGAATCTGAAACTACACCAATTCCTTTAAGTCATGGACTAGGATAATACTCAGAGCAAATATTGGCGTATGCCATATTTTTGTCTTAGGTACACACTATTAATTTTTAGAGGCAGGAAAAGATAAATAGATGGAGCTTGGTCTGATCTAGCATCTGCTGGTCTCATGACCAAAAGTGGTATGCCATGCAGGCCCAGGGGATAAATGGTGGAGGCTCCCTATGCAAGCAGAGGATATAGCTTGGAAATTTTCTGGGGTGTAGGGTATACAAATCATTTACATCCTTTACAACATGTCTTAGAGGAGTAGATGTAGCTGAGAGAGTGAAGATTTACCTCTAGTCTCTTAACTCCTCTGCTGGACCAATGCTACTAAATGGAAGCATCCCCTGGGACAGACTTTTTATTGTGCAAGAAAGTGAGGGATGCGCCTGTCAGACCCTGGGTGGTAGCATGCTCACAAAGGAGGAAAGATGGTGTTCAGGTCTCACTATTTGAATTGATGAGGAGGGGGAGGGCATTTTTTCTTTGCTTCAGAGTAGTGGTTCAAATCCTACCCTTTTAAGCAATAGCAAGTCCTACTGGATGTACAGCAGCAGGAAACAGCTGTCTTGTTCTGTCAGCTTTTATTTTTTTAGGTCTTAAAATAATTTCTTGCCATACTCAGGATAAATCATCTACACTCCTAGGAAAAAGAAAAAAAATGCACATACTTTTGAAAGTTTCATGTTAGCCTTTTTTGCTTTGCTTTGCTTGTGCTATAAATTTAATATTCTGCAGATAAAAAGATCTGTTAAATGAGACACTTTGTGTGATGCCTGAGTTTTCCTTGCAGGTTCATCAAAACACTAAATGTTTTGTGGACTATTTGATTTTGACTTTATAGAATTACCCATTTGCCTCTCTTTGTTCAAACTGACTGGCATGGTTCATTTTGCGTGACTTCATGTAAAACACTTACTCTTCTGTTATGGTTATAACATTTGATGTGAAACTTGCACAGGTTTAACTAATTTAATATCCCTGAGGCTAATACTGCCTCCTAGCCTTGATAGAGACAGAAGGCAGGTAATCATGGTGGAAGAACCTGCACACCAGAAAAAATATTCTTGTACAAGTGGAATAGCTCCTGACATCTGTGCTTAGAGGTTAAAAATAATGAGGGATACAAGGGGAAGTGAAAGGGAATGGAAAAAACATATTATGTCTAAGAGAAGGATACGAGTGATTGGTTTAATCAACTGTTGAAGTAACATTTGTAAGCTTTTTCTCACTGTAGAAACTAGGAGTCAGAAACCATAACCTACTTAAAGCCTGGATATTCAGACCTACTCTCCATTTATTAAATCTGCTTAGCGTATCTTTGCTATGATGTGTTCACTTCAGGTACTGAAGTGGTATTGTGTCTTGGAAAATTCAAAAGCTACTGAACATTTTCAATTAGACTAATATTATAAATAAAAATAGTCCAGTCTTGAAATATATAGGGCAACTTGAAAAAGCTCCATGAGAACTTTTTTTCCAAAACTAGGAATTGTTCTTTGTATTTCCTTCAATAAATACTGGGGACAGTATTTTAAAAGACTGTGATCTGAATTTATCTTTGATAAAACTGAATTGGCTTCAAAGGAATTACAACAGGGAAGAATCTCTTCTGGAATACATTCTTACTTTAACTAAGCCATAGGGTGACTTAATGTTGTGGCTGTTGAGGATGGCCTCTGTACAGAGAATTCACGGTGATGAAATTGGCTATTAAATGGAAGTTAACCTCTGCGGAGGTTACATTCTCAAAGATAGAAGTATTTCAGTAATGAGTAGTCCAATCACATAACTTGGAAATCACACAGGCTGACATTTTGCAAAGACCTGGAGTTAACAATCAAGAAAAATGTATATAACATGTATAAAGGTGATCCTTCTTTAAAAAAGAAAAAAAAAACTCACATGAGTGTTTGAACAATTTGATACTGTCAACTTGACCTATTTTAAAAAACTCATTATGAGTGAATTTCAAGGCTGCATATAGATAGTAAATTTAGTGATATCGCTGGTTATCTTGTATTAAGTCCATACTGAGACCACAATAAAACTTAGGTATGAGTCAATGACCTGTGTAAAATAAATTGTCTTTGCAGATAAGAATGATGTTATTCAGGGATAATAATTCACATTTAGCATAATTCACTAGCTTAAACAAGAAAATTTCAAGCTAAACAATCCATAAGAAATCATGCTTTGCCAGAGGTGTGATGATGTTATGATAGAATAATAGTAAAACTGTTTCTTCAGTCTTAATTAAAATACTTGGGAAAAAGAAATTGGAAACTAAGTGTAACAAGTGTAAAAAGCTTTGAATATTTTGTTTAATCTTTAAATCATATTTTTCTTTAATTTCATTTGCTGTTGTTTCTCCCATAATCTGTTCTGTCTGATTATGTTTAAAAATACAAAGAAATACTGACATATCAAGAGCCTATTGTAATATTTCACTCCTTGTTAAAATCAAGGTACTAGAAATGCCCACAGAGAACCTGGTTCCTATGAGTTGTTCAAATCATTAGGTTTAAAAGAGTATATGGCCCTTTGGCTACTTCTATGACTTAAACCTTGAAATCTTTTGAGGTTCACCAGTTATTAGTTATCTTGACCTTGCATACAGCAAAATCTAAGTAAAAAGCTTAACCTCTGTGGAACTGGGGGGGAAATGAGGTCTTGTCTGCCCCAAGAGATGGCTCAGGATTGCAGTGCCAGGGCAAGAGAAGCATTTCAGACTTCTGCAAGGTGAGAGGCTACGTGAAAAACTGCTGCCACCCGTTGGCTTCTTTTTGCTGCCAAGCAAATTCATTTAATACTTTGCCCTGCTTCTGCTCTATTTGTTGTTGGGATTTCATGGGATTGAAGTTGGATTAATAAAGCCCATTTGCATGTAGAAATGATTATCCAAGGATTTTTTTCCACAAATCGGTAGAAAGAAAATGATCTTTCTCTTCTCTTTTTCTATTGAAAAGAAGCTCCTTTAGGAATCAAGGATGAGGAACAAATTTTCCAACAAAGACCAGTCTTCACAGACCTTTAAGGGTCCATCTTGCATTGATGTTTTCCTTGAAACTAAATTGCCTTTAGCAATGCAGCGTGCTCAGTCTTACTGCACTGACCTGTGGGAACGTCTGACTGTGGAGAAGGGCTGGAGGGGGAAGGGAGAGGAGCCCATAGCAGAAAGCTTCAGCAATCGGTGCCACGCACTCCAAGGATGGTGCTGAGAGCGGGGCCACTGGTGCCGCAGGCTTGGATGGGAGGACCCGTGGGTGGCCCATGGGTCCTGCTGTCCACCTAGCAGCTGTAACTACTGCAGAGCAGCAGTGCTGCTCTCCTCCCTGCACGGCATCCGGGGCTGTATCCTCGAGGGAACCGGCAGCAGGCTGTGGGGAGCACCTTGGCGGCTCTGCGCCAGCTCCTGTGCTTCCAATTGGTCTCTGCCATGTGAGCAGAGCAAGCCGTGGAGCACAAGCCATGGGCGACTCTGCTCCTTTGCAGCTGTAGTTGTAGAGTTTTGCAGGAGTGAGTTGGTTTAAGATACCCATCAAATATTCTTCATTCCAGTTAGATTTTCCTAGCATAAAGCAGGTTGAGCTGTCAGTGTGGATAGTGCTGTGTGCCATTCTGAAAGAAAAGATAGAGCTTCTTTATTAAAAAAAGCTTTCTTTGCCTGATGCAGAAAACTTCAGCTATGTCCAAAATTGCCTACCTATTTAGTATTCATGTGCTGATGATAATCAGCATCTTGGGACTGCTTTAAGCAATGCTTTTTTTTCTGATTAGCTAGGTGTAAATGCATTTATATCAAATGTATAAAGATTCTAAATAATTTATTCGTGAGTTGTTAATAGCTCATTTTGGAAGCGTGTAAATTTGCTTTGGAATAGGTTGCTTTAGTTGTTGTCATTTTCTAGTCTGTTTTTTTTTTTTTTTTTTTTTTTTTTTTTTTTTTTTTTTTTTTTATTACAGTGTACCTCTTCCTGTGCCCTAAGTTGGATGTTGTAGTTCACATTTTTATTTCTTCCATGGCAGAGTTGCATCTGTATGAAATATTATTGCTAAATAATGAAATATTTAAAACAAGCTTGAGACCAAAGGGAATATTTTAATTGTTCTTAATAGGTAAAGATAAAACTTTCAGTCCTGCCAAAGGAAATTGCATAATTAATACATGCTTTTCAAAAGTTCACTATTTTCAAAGTAGATTTTCTGGCATGCAATTTTGATTCTATTGGCATCTAATAACATCTGTAAGCAGCTTGAGTGGGGCTAGCATTTTCACTCTGAGTTATAGGATTTATGCATAGAAGTTGAACAGAAAAAAGACTAACTCAGTTATTCATGTCAAGCATTAAATGATGTAAAACAAATCCATCTTTGGGTTTTTCTTCCATTTTATGTGTAAATGCATGTTTTTGCTGAAGTTTATATTGAAATGAGAGAAGAGGATTGTTTCAGGGCAGTAAGCACCAAAGTAGCTTTCACCTTTCTGCTACCTCAAGGAAAACGGAAAATATATTTCCTACCTTACTGCAATGACCTTGACCCACCTATTTTTAATGTGGTGGAAGATAACTTGACCGAAATAGTCGTTTTACAATCTAATGTCTATATTAGAGATAGAGGCAGTCTATATATATGACTTTCTGTC
This sequence comes from Crypturellus tataupa, assembly GCA_034781795.1. Classification (NCBI taxonomy): domain Eukaryota; kingdom Metazoa; phylum Chordata; class Aves; order Tinamiformes; family Tinamidae; genus Crypturellus; species Crypturellus tataupa. Next base: position 765,710 of record JAWLRI010000185.1, read on the forward strand.
AGGTCCTGAGCTAGACTTTGAAATATTTTTATTTTTCTCACTGATAAGATAAGACACTTTGCATTGCCATGAGAAGGGCAAAAATACTCAGTAATTTGAACAAAAGGGTTATCTCATATATATGCTAAAAATTGCGAATAAATTGGCTGAAAACCTTATTTTTCAGTTAAACTGTACACTTAGGATATCCTATTAAATCTAGGTTAAGCCCTGATATGACTACAGCATTTTTTAGTTTCTTGACAGCTAAAGCATAATTTTTCTTCTTCTTCCATGAAGCTGTTGAGAAGTGTAACAGAATTTCATTGACTGAAAAAAAAATAGTTTTTAACCAATTCTAGAATGTAATTTCATGAGAAGCAAGTATAATTTGATTCTTACATGTTCTTATCCCTGAGAATTTTGTGGATGCTATCATTCCAATAGCTTTTCCCTGCTCGGTATATAGGGATACTTAAACTTCAAACAAGCTGATGGGAGCTTTTGATTGGTTTCTGTTCTTTCCTATAGGCCTCTCTAGTCTCATATCAGCTGCCATCTGTAGGTGCAAGATACATGGTAAAATAGTCACAGGATTTGTAATGCTAAAGAATTTCTAGTTCTAAAGTTTCCTGTGAAAAGAAAAAAATAGTTGTTATTGTATCTATTTTGAGATGTGAATCAGAGTCATAAAAGTCTGCAATCTGATATTAAGGTTTATCTCAAACTGAAAATTCAAGCAGACGTTTCTGAGATTCTGCCTTAGCACAATCAGAAGAATGGGTCAATTGAGGCAATGTGCCAAGGAAATGAATATTTTGATTTAGAAACTGAAAAACTGTGTTGAAGATGATTGTGTTGAAGTATGATCATGCGAGTAGTCTCTATCTCCTTGTTAGCTTTAGCACAGCGGCATTCCCGTATCACACTGTGAACCTTAAAGTCGACCTGGGTCCTTCCTCACCTGGATGAGCATGAATGAAGCAGAGGCGGGATTTGGTGTGCTTGTTGTCTTAAACATACCTTAAAGTTTAGCTTGGTCTATAGTCTTTAGTCTGGTCTTTGTACGTGTGGGACAGAAACTTGATACAGTTGTAGCTTAGAGCTCAGAGAGAAGTGAAGTGAGGTGGGAGGAATAACCGTGTATCAAGTCTCTTTGCTTGTCCGCCTGGTTCATGCTCAGTTGAGTACTTTCGTTGTTATCAGCATTATGCATCTATTTCATGGGAGAAATCTGCAAACTTTAATGAGATTTTGTAAAATTTAAAGATACATCTTAAAATGGGTAGCTTTGATCTGATCCTGCTCTACTTAGTTTCTGTCCTTTCTTTCTGTCCTTTCTCTTTCAGAGGTGAGTGTCTAGGATTGTTATGAAAGCTAGTATTAAAAAAGTATGATTTTTCCATTTCAAAACAGGCATAATTTCTCCCATCTCTTGTAATGTTTTGAGGTTTTGGAAAAGGGGTAAGATCTGATATGTGCTGGTAGCAATTTTTAGTGAAACCTGCTAAGAATAAGTGAAAACAAACTTATAGTTAATAATAATGCATAGCTTTCTGTTGTACTTTAAAATGTATTTTTTGGAAAACAAACTTGCCGGTAATGTTATACCAACATCCATGTGAAATTGAGAAGTTTCTCTGTAGAAAAGAATAAAGATGGAAGAAAAAAGTCTAGTAAGGAGAGACACTGGAGAGACTATTTCTTGTATTTTTGATAGAAAACTTTTCCAGTTCCTAGAGGTTTAAGTCTGCAAAAAAAAAAAAAAAAAAAAAAAAAGGAAAATATGCTATTAGACAGAACTCTACAGATAGTTCTACACTCCTAATGGTAAAAGATTGGTTTTGCAGGAAGAGTGAGGAGTGAGGATAGCTCAACGCTAACTTTTTGTGATCCAAATAGAATGTCAAATGTGGAACTGAAATCAAGAGAAAAGTATTTTTTTAAAATTGTCTTTTTGCTTAATACATGGCCCAATAACACATTATGTTTTAATGACTGACTTGAGTTGTGAAGGCAGAGAATAGCTATCTACTAGAGCTATTTATACGAGTAGAAAGTAGATACATCCATAATGTGCAAGCCCTCAAAACCTCCGTTTCTTGAAATGCTGTATTTTTATTTTTGATAGTTTGTCACTATAGTGTTCAAAAGGAGACTAAAAAAGACAAAAAGGTGTATGTTTCCAGTATTTTGATACCTTCACAGTAATACACTGTAGGTTGAGGCATGCAGAAGTCCTCTTCCTGTCTGTAAGGGGCTTGTTGGTGAGTTCCTGTGTTTTCCTCCTCTTCCCTCGCTCCCCAACTTTTTAAAAAATAAAGCAAAGCTCCTTGAGCCTCAGCAAAGCATACTCATAAACTACACCAGATCTGGCTTCAGTAAAGAGGATATTGTCCTGTCATTGAGCAGTAAGAACAGGAGCTCAGTAATATTTTATAATTATGCATTGTCCCTAAAAACAATTTAACTATAAGTCTAACTTAACTAACAATTTAACTGTAAATCTAACAATTTAACTATAAATCTTGCTGATCTGAATTGGTATAAGCTCTGAAAAGGCAAGCAAAACAAATATCAACTAATCTTTTTATCTTTTTTGCTTTTGCTATAATTTGAAGGAATATGAAGAAGCTGGTGATTGGTTTTTGTGGAGGCTCTAGTTCAACTTTGCAGGATGTGGGAATGTTGACAGTTCTTGCAGCGTGAGTTTTTTTTCCCTCTTCATTTTCTATTTGACTGGCATCAAGGACATTATCTGAATAGAATTCATATTAAGTGTCACCTAGGAGATCTATAAAAGGAGCTTTCATTTACTGTCATTGTTTAGATATTACAGGAGATGAGAAAGAACCCTTTTGAGCTGTCAGCTTTTAAAAGGAGCACGCCCAGCTGTTTTCTACTAAAACAAAGCATAGTACTTTTAAGCAGTTATAAGATTTAGGATTAGTTGTAGGGCAAGTCTATAGATATGCAAAACCCCTTATAGCTTGCAACTCATTTGTTAAGGCACTAGTATAAAGTACATAAGCACATATTTTCAAGATTTATTAGCTCACTGAAAGAAATCTGCTATGGTAATAAAATAGAGGATTTTTTTTTAATAGTTAATACATTTTGTATGTTCCTTGTCTTTCTTTTGGGGTTCATGTCTTTTTAAGGTTATGCCTTAAAACAATTTAATCTTACCCTAATTCTATCTTGGTACCAGTGGATTTGAACAGGAATTTCACATATATATATGAGCAATCTCATATAAAGAATTTTTTGCTGTTATTTTTCAACAAGTTCAAATACTGTACAAATGTTGAAGAATAAAAGTGATCTATCCTGTATTTCTTGTGTGGTTATATGGTCATTTCACTACCTTAATTGTATGCTTTTATCCTAAACTATGATCTATAATAGGTAGTACCTGTTTTCCATCATATAGTAAGAAGATATAAACAGTCTAGAAATTAAATGGCGGTAATAAATTAAAATTGCTCTTCTAGTTCTCCTTTGTTAGAAAAGCTTGATTAAATACAAAAGACGTTTGCAAATACTCATCATATAAATGATACAAATACCACAGATAATAAATTTTTTTGGTTGTCAAAAAGAATGGAATCTCAATTTCCATTGCCTTCCCTGCTTAATTTCCTTGTGTGTCATATGCTATCTTTCTGTGATAAAGTTCATTATTGAACATTATTGCAGTGCTGGTCCTGGTGAAAATATTGATTTTTTTTAATTATAATGCTTGAATGACAGACTTTAAGAACACAGTTTTTGTCATTTAGAATTGCTTGGATTTGTGACTAATACTTTCTACTAGTGGATACAGTGAAAGAAATTGAAATTCAATATCAGTATTTATAAGGAAGAACTTCTTGAGTGACACAGACTTTTTCAAAGTATGTATCTGAAAGAGTGAAATGACTACTGAAGCTGGAAGGGGGGAAATAAATGTAGAATAGCAATCCAGAATTTCTTGCAGTTGGATTTATCATAGTTTTAAGAACATAACATGATTGCACAAACTGAGTCCCCAGTGCAAATTTGGGAGTGAGAAGTCTATATTCTAAAATGGCTGTATATAATTCTTATATCACTAGAGAATATTGTATATTCATGGTGTACATTGCCTGTTAATTTCTGATTTAAGATAATGATTTAATGAAAAATGAAATGGGAAAGAATATGGAAAAGTTAACATCTGGTATCATGTAAATTGGACTGACAGGAATAACCACTAAGTCTGTAGTCTTTGGTTTTATGAAGCTAATAACTTCATCAAATTTTATTTTCCCTGTAGTACTTTTGCTGCCTTGTTAGTGTGTTAATAATTTCTTATGTCTGAATGTAATGATGTGCTCTTTGGGAGTTGTGAATTGAAAGCATGAGCATGCTGTAATTTTAATGGTTTCATATCAACAAATATCAAGTGTTTGTATCAACAAATACCAATACAAGAGCAAAGTGCTGGTAGCTATAAATTAGTTTCCAGCCAGTGTTTCAAGCATTACTGGCTTCTTAGACCAATTGAAGGAGACAGCTGATATGATCAATGTCTAGGCTCGAGTTAGTGCTGGTACCTCAGTCTTATTTTTCAAGTTCATGATTGTGATGCCAGATAAAATGCAACAGAATTCTTGCAGAAGACCAAAGACGCTTCTGATGCCTCAGAGAGCATTGGTACTTGTTCTTGTCGACAATTGTTTAACTTGTATGAAAAATTATCAATTTTTTGAACTATACATCAGAAAAATGAAAATGTGACAGATGCTGTGGCAATACCCTGTTTATGGTTTATTTCTAAATATAATTAATTAGACTTTTATTTTCTGCAACCTTGACCAATATGGAGCTTTTCCTTTGCAATATAATTTCTTTTCTTTTCTTTTCTTTTCTTTTCTTTTCTTTTCTTTTCTTTTCTTTTCTTTTCTTTTCTTTTCTTTTC
>JAWLRI010000185.1:770730-869373 GCA_034781795.1 Crypturellus tataupa
TTTTCTTTTCTTTTCTTTTCTTTTCTTTTCTTTTCTTTTCTTTTCTTTTCTTTTCTTTTCTTTTCTTTTCTTTTATTCTCATTTAATTCTCAAGTAGAGCAATGAGCTACTGGTCAGCAATCTTTCTTTTTGGCCAAATTATTTAGGAAACTACTGAAATCAAGTAGATGGCCAAGCAGAATGGGATTTAATCACAGGGAGATAGAGGTTAAATTTGATAGTAGTTACTAGACAATTTTGACCTATTTACTACTAGAATTTCACTTGTTTAGCATTTTTACTCTATGCAGACATGGAAAATTGAAAACACTTCATTTATTTGAATGAGAATCAGTTGTAGTCCTTAGTGCTCTTGACCTCAGAACATATGAGGCTTTGCTCTGTGTCTCCTTTATTCGTGAGCACTTTGGCTTTATCCATAGGCACTGTAATTCTCTGTGTGACTTGGGGAAATCGTATCTGTTGACTGGCTCAAGCCTTGCATCCTTTGTTATATCATGCTAATTTTTCTAATTAATTCAAGACTCACTATCTCATTTTCTCATTTTACAAATCAGATGACTAATCAAATGAGCATTGTCACACTTTCCGGAACTAACTGTAAAGGCAAGTATATAAGAATTATTTTATTTGGTGATCTTCTCAATGAGAAATACTTTATCCATTAAACCATATCCTCTTTGCAAAGGGAGGAATAGGCCATAAGAATTGGATTCAAAGTGTTCTCTCCGATTTTTTTTCTCTTCCTTACTAAGAGTATTGTAGTTTTGCACTGGCTGAAGGAAGAAAGCTACAGGCCGGCTAAGCCTGCTGCTGTTACTATCATATTTTTTAGACATAGGCGAAATGTGTTATGAGGATAGGAAATTCATATCCATTTTTCTTGTGTGGGGGAAAATATGAATGCAGTCATTTTGACATTTTGTACTGAGAAAACACAGGTTATTATATTACAATAAGATCTACATTAAAAGAATAAAGTCTCAAGATTGTTTTCTATTTGTATCGTAACAGACCATGCAGGACATTGAATAATAGATTCTAAGAAGTAAGTGATCTGATTTAAGTAGTGTGAGAAAAAAGAATGTGTTTAAGATATATAAATGTGGGAATAGGAATCACTTAAAAGTCTTTCCCTTTTGACACTATATTGAAAACTTCTTGGACTCACTTCATATACAGCCACAGTAAATTGGTGAATTGGCTTAAGTGACAAGAAAACATTCCTACTAATGCTCATATATGAGCATACTAGAAGGCTGGCACATGAGTTGTAGAGATAATTAAGAATTGTGAACTAAAAGTGGAAATACTATTCTTGAGGGAAATGTATTTTGTTGATATGAAAGTAATTTTTAAAGCATAATTTTAAGTATTTAATCTCTACGACAAGAAACAAATGCCTTGATGGTAATGTGTTTCATGAATAAGTACATTTCTAAAATAAATCATTTAAGTAAAAATATGTGTGTGTATATATATACATATATATACACATAAGTAAAAAAATATATATATATATAGTATATATATATGGGAATATATATATAGTGTGTGTACTTACATATGTACAGAAAAGACTCCACAAGAGATTTTGACAAAGCAGAGAGCAAGAAAAATGCTCAAGAAATTAAGAAATATCTTAGTAAAAAAAATTAAGAAATATATTAAGAAATATGTTAATGAAAAATAAGTAGAAAAATATTTGTTAGCCTGATCTCTCTTAAGCTGAAAAAAGCATGCACTCGTTTCCTGGTTTAATGTCCTTTCTATGTGATCTTAAAATGTAACTTTTCTTGTGGTACTCATTTGTCTCAGCTTTTGCCTGCCCCTTTCTTTGGAAACTGTTGGATCTTAGAGACCTTTCTGCTTTTGCTGTGACAGGTTCTCCATGTGCATGCCTTTCATAGACGGGTGCTTTGATTTATTAACACATCACCATCTCGTATCAGTGATCAGTCAGGAGACTGTCTTGGTCTGTTTTATACTATTCTGTTCTAGGGGCAAAGATGGCAGACCCTGGCAGAGTTTCTGGTTTTCTTCTAGTTTTGTGATAGAACATCAGAAGGGAGGAGAACTCAAGGGAGAGAGCTCCTCGGGGGCTGCTCCCCATCAGCACCGCTTGGGCTGTCACAGAGGTCGTCCCTGGACTTGTCAGTTACATGAGCTCTTCAAGTCATCATTGATTATTCTCATTGTTGGATTTTACACTGGGGCAAAGAAGCAACCACACATTGAGCATAAACAAGTGCAATGTGTATATCTGTTTGGAAGAACAATCTGAGGCCTCTTTGATGCAGGTGAGGAAAAAGCTTGTCCTGGACCCACCTAGGTAAGACAGAAGTAGCTAACAAACTTTGCTGGGATAATGACCAAAACTGAAGCATTATTCCCCCACTTAATGTATAAATAATCTTAAGAGCTACTTAAAGTTAATTAATAGTGGTTTTGCCTTAGTCGTAGAGGAAGTAATACAGTAATTCTGGATTATGGAGGTAATTCAAATGAGCTCCTCATCTCTTCCCCCAAAAGAAACCAAATAACCAATGCACTAATACGAAATTGGTTTTCTTTTTCTTTAGCCCATTGCTGAGCTTGAATGGTTATAGTTCTGAGGAAAGCTACCACAAGAACTATGGTATTAAGATAAGACCTCTCTAATTTATTAATAGGAAGATATGTTCTGTAGGGTGTCTCACCCTTGCAGCATCAATGAATTCAGTAGCATTTTCAGTTAGATCCCTAAATACCACTGCCTTACCAGATGCCATTGAGGTCTAAGATCCTGGAAACGGAACTCATAGGCTAGGCTGATTCTCGCATTGCTTAAATTTTCTTTTGAGAAGTTCTTTGGGGTGGCTTAGGAGATGGTATGCATAGCAAGGGTGGAAAAAAATCTGCCTTGTTATGTGCAAGAGAACTGAACTTCCTTAAGAGATAAGCTAGCAAGAAGCATCTTAGTTGGTTGACTCTATGCAATGAAGGACAGATGCAGACCTGTAACTAGAAGTGGACTAGATAACCCTGTAGTAATCTTCAAAAACATCTCTGTCTTTCCATTGACTTTGTCTTGCTTGCTTTATCATGATTGGTTTCTCTCCTAAAATTTTAGGCAGCTAAAATTTATATATCTGCATGCCCAAATAAGTTATAATTAGTCCCACTATAAATTAGAATTCTTGAACAGTTCAATAATGAAATTGAGTATATTCTATAATTTTAATAGTACTATGCACTAATGATAGATATTGGAAACAACTAGTCATGCAGTGGTAGGTAGTGTGTGTTCTGCTCTTCTGTGAGTGCTACAACGTGCTTGCACATGGTTTTTAAATTTATCAATGTGTCTCAATATATGTAATTTTATTTTTAAAAATAAAAATTATAATTTTAAATAATTCTTTAAAACAACTATATAAAGAAATCTTGGCTGTTATAAAGACTCTTGTTGATAAAAAGACCATAATTGCCTTTAGTAAGAAAATTTAATAAAAGCCATTAATTTGGCTGTTCTGTTTAGAAACCATTTACATTCTCTAATACTATATCTTTAAGTAGTCTATTAGTGCTATGATGCTGGGAAGAAGCAAGATATCATTACAGCAGTGTCACCCGAAAGAATTGGAGCTTTAAAATGTTGCCATTTGATTATTTCTGCCAACTCATCAATCACGTAGTGAGTGCTTGCAGACAAAAGTCATAACCAATTTTTTGAGAACAACAAATATCCAGCAACCTTGATAAGATACTTGACATAATGCACCAAATGTCATTGTTGATTTACACATAAAATATGAATGTACGTAGAAAGAGAACCAGTATATGGAAAGCAGAAATCACACTTGTTTGCCTAGTAACTTGCTGTCTACTTTGGGAGTTTACTTTCTGTTACAAAAACAGTAAAAGCAAACATGTCTTTAGATTTTAGTGCAATTTTGTCTGCATGAAGGCTTCCATGTTGTGCACTGAAAGGTCTTTTTACATAGATATTCACCCTCTTCTCTCAATTGTGCATTGCCTGTGGTGCTGTTATAGTTGCTTGGTTTCCTAGTGAAACTCATTTTTTTAAAGTAATGCTCTGTGAGATAGAGGAAGGTTTTTTTAAGGATGGTACTTGAACTGAAGTTAAAGAAGGTTTCTAATGGCTTACATTTTACTGTACATTTTACTTTACATTTTACTGCATATTTTAGGGCAAGATGCATAATGACTGAAATTATGAAACTGTAAGATATGAAAAGCTAATTTTACAAAGGGAAAGAAAAATTTATTTGTATATTTTGTTTCTTTTTTCCTGCCCAGAATGCATATTGAAGGTAATGAAAATAATTGGAATTGTTTAATAAGAGAAAAGTGTTTGGTTTTGCACTGTTGAAAATAATTCAGTTAGGGAATACTTGTGCCAAACGCCTTTTGATGGAACAGTCTGTCAATGTTGCCATTATAATAATTCTTTGAATCTCTCAAACATAATTAAAAAGAGAAATATCTTCCTTTGTTAAATACTCTCTGCTGTAAATAACTGCACTGAAACAGGCCTAGCTCAGCTTTACAAGGTGAAATCCCCTTGCACACCACCTAAGCTGAGGGAGCTCTTGTGCATAGTGGGTGCTGCTGTGACCTGCAGATGAGGAGTCACAGCTGGAGCCATCTCCTGGCACGGGCACGTTTTACGGTTAGGCTTGTGCCAGAAGGGGTAGTTCGGGATTTCTCATTATTCCTTAGGGAGATCTCATCCTTTTCAGCTAGCTTAGAGACGAGCTATGTAGGCTTTAAAATTTTCTTATCCTCCTCTGGACCTTTTATGGAGTCTGCAGGCTGTAGCTTGGAAAGCAACTTTGGAAAGAGCTGTTTAGCTCCTACTCCTAAGGCCACTTCTCCAGCCCCCTCTTGGCAGTCACTCTGCCCAGTCAGGCACATCATGCTGTTTAGGTATTGCCCTTGTGTTTGTCAGAGGCACACTGTGGGCTCTCACGGAGCTTTGCTGCAAGGCATTCAGAGTCGTTTGGGCCATGTGCATTTTTGTAACCATTCTAGAGAGAATTGGTAGTTTGTGTTGGGTGTGAAGTGCCTGTGTTGAAATGAGTTAGTATGCATAGTTTTACTGTTCAGAAACAACAGGAAAGGGACAGTTGTATGCTTGTATCTTTTAAAAATGTCCAACAATGGAAATTCTGGCAGCCAAAAGATACTCCAACTCTCTTAAGAGTTAAAAATCTTGGGTTTCTAAAGGAAAATGTGAAAGTTAGGTACTCCACATCGTTAATAAAAGGTAACATATGCAAGCAACAGAAGCAATAGAACATGATTCTATGAAGGAAATGTAGATATTTCCCTGAAATTCCAGTGATTCCAGTACTTAAATGCAAAATCTCACCCTGAAACAAATTCAGGGAACTCTTCAGCAGCAACCAGAAACTTTCTCATGTAAACTTGGAGATGTTTGTTGTGCGGAGAAGTGCTATTGGCAAGAACACGCAATCTGATCAATTTAGCATGAAGCAGAACTAAAGCCGGTGAGGCAAGAATTTTAACATATCCCATTAGATCGGTGAAAAGTTGCTCAGGAGAATTGAATGAAACTCTCATGGAAATGCTATTATCAACTAAACTGTAGCTCTGTGATCAAATTGACCTTAACAAAGCGTGTGCCAGAAGTACCTGAGCCAAAAATAAATAGCTGTTAATAGCTTGTGACTAACCTTTCTTGGTGCTGTTGCTTTTTTTTCAGTAGCCTTTCCCTTCTCTCCCAAAATATACTTAAGGCATTTATGAAAAATACTGTACAAAAACATGAGAATGACCTTTGGTTGTTCTGGTGGACAGTACATAAGCTGAAAAATCTATTTATGCATTTTGGTGAATGAAAAAAGGGAGATATTTTTGCTTAATTGAATTGCTCTTATCTGGCTATTCAAGACCTAATTAAAATCCTGTTGGTTTAAGATGACAGGCCAAAAGCTTTTTTTTTTTTTATGGTTCTGTGTTAGGTAATCTGATAGGTGCTGTAAATCATCTAAAAATATCCCAGTAAGACACTTCTTTGGAAGCTGGTACACTTGGATGCTATTCTTGTTGCCTCTGAACTTGTAGCGTTTATAAAATGTATTAACATTCACAGCAAGAGACTGAGCTCACTCCCTCTTAAACCAGTAGTCTAGACGCTCTCCTGGGCAGTGAAAAGTGTGAGCTTTGAATCCTTTCCCCCTCAGGCTAAGCAGTAAATAGGACCTTGGTCTCCTGTACCGTCATCTAGAGCTATATATAGTCGCTAAGTTATTAATTGCTGCTTCCTCTGACAAAACACTACTCTTCCTTTTTTTTTTTTTTCCTTCTCTAGTCAAAACCTTGTGGTGTGTCTGAAGATAAACTAATGAGCCATTTTAAGTTTACTTTGTGACAAATTCACTGTGCTGCCTCATGCTTTGTTTTGTTTTATTTTATTTTGCTAACTGATGTCAGCGTATTCTTGTACAAACATAAGGCCAAAAAGATATACATTTCTTTAAGAGGTTGTACATATTTTTTTCTTTAAGGGATGGATGTGGGTCCTAGCTATGTGAATGGCAGAGTTAGTGAGCCATGCCCTGTGTTTCCCTACGGAACATCTGTATCTCCTGTGGATCCATAGGCAGTAAAAAGCCCTTGACATTTTTCTACTCCATGAAAATTTTATGGGGAGTTAAACCCTTTTGTTTAGTTTGACATTAGTCTTCACACAACACCTGCTGCATCTGTTCTAATAAGCCAGCATGAAAGCTGTGCATAGGGCAAGGTTGTGGCACCAGCCACTGCCGTGATATCGAGCACGGGGAGGTCGGTGTGTGACGGGTTAAGTCTCCGGCTGCCCGTGTCGGAGCCCTGGGGCTGGGTCTCAGTCTCCCTGCTCTTACAAACTATTTGTGCTGCTTGAAAGACTCAGCTAAATATTCTGAATGGCTGTTTTGACACTGGTAAAGAAAGTATTACAGCGTCTGATTTAGCTGAATGCTAGTCTATTTTAAAAACACGATTGTAGGAAAAGTTGTCTGTTTTCCATATTCATGGAAATTAGATGCAGAGCTTCTGTCAATAGTAGTGGAAACTCTCTTTATTTTTCCCTAGCTTGTCTCCGAAAATACATCTCTCTGTCGGTTTTCTGTTGCTTGCTCTCTGTCATCTTGCAAATAGATCCAATTAGGAAGGCTATCACGCTGATATACCATGGGCAGACAGAGATTTGCCGTGTCAACAAAAATGTAAAAGACCAGCCACTATATCCAGAGTTCTTAAGAGGGAAAAATTGAAATCAGTGAATGCTATTTATAAAACTGAAAATGCATCCCTCTGACAATAACTGGTATCATTGGGATTTTACAAGAAGATAGGGGGATTATCTGCTACTTCACTTATTGCAGGTACACTGCCGACTACATCACTGAAAAACAGGAAGAAAAGCATTATCATTATTTCACAGCTCTCAGCAATCACCCCTTATCAGGCTTCTGCTTAATGCTCTCCTTATTTATTTGACTCTGTGTGCTGGGTATGCTGCAATCAAGTGACTGCAGGAGACACTCAGAATAAAATCCAGAGTTTGACCTTGAAGGCTCTGCCCCCATGGTAGAAAGTTCTAGTCATGCATCCCAAATATGCTTATAATTGGGGCAAAATAAGATACAATTAACCATATTTGATCAAAATTAGTTTACACATTAGTATCTCTGCTGGTATGTAGTGCTGGCCTGAGTGCAAATTTTCTGTCTGTGTGAAAGGATATAGGGTATTGGATGGATTGTGGTGTTTTGGCTGAGGTAGATGTTTTGTCGCCTTGTTTTACTGAACATCTATCTCATGATTATGACTTCCATGACTGTGGAAGAACACAAAAGGAGTATACCTTTTGTCTGTTAAGTTGCTGAAAAGTGAGGTTGCCTTCAGAAAGTGTTATTTCTATCGATATTACTATTTTATGGAATATATTTAAGTTGGAGAATTGCTTTTAATTAGATATATAAAATAGATATATGAAAATATAAAAGTTTTGGTGTCAGATGTCTCCATGAGAGATGGAGACTTTTTCTGGCCTTCTTTTTGGATTCAAAACTAAAATGAGATGAAGAAAGACATTTCTGACTCATTAAGTACAAGCTGCTGCAGAGATTATGAACCTTTTTTTTAAACAAACTAATAAAATAATTGTGTATTTGCACAACAAAAGGACGTTCAAAAGGATGTCCTTTCAGAGAGCCAAATGAATGGATTTGATCAAGTATAAAATCTTACTGAAGAAAAAAAAAAATCAGCTTAATCTAGTTAAGGTTGTCATATATGTCCTACCTATTGTACTTTTCCTAGTTGTTTTAGAATGAAAACACAGTGCCTTGGGCCCATTGGATGGGATTAAATAGGATTTTATGTCTTTTTCCAAATGCAATTATATTTTTGATGCATGTTTTAAATTGGTGAATTTGTAATCTTTTGAAAGTCATTTTAGTAGTTAAATACATGATGTAATCAAAGTGGAAGGAGAATCAACCCCCATGATATTCTTTATGTTACAAGATTAGGGAAAATTCAATTGAAATTTCAGAAAAATAACTCAATGAAAATCTATTGCAGCTAAAAGGCCTCAATTTTGAACTCTACAAAATAATGCATTCCAAAAACTTATTGTCTCCTTGCCACCTACAGACAAGATGCTTTTATCATAAGAAACAAAATCAATTCAAGTTGACTAAGATGTGAGTTTTACATTTAGTGTTTCTTTGCATCTTTTAATAATTGTCTGTGTATACTTTAAAACATAAAACTTAGGTTTGCATCATACAATTTTCAGGAGGCTTCATAGAAAAGTAACCTGGGAATGGAAAGGCTGCTGAATGAAGTTACTTCATTTTGTCATTTCCCATGTGGAGCTCCCTGGTTTGGAATGGCTCTATTAGGGGGAAGGGGCTTAGTGTGTGGTATTATCTGTGTGGTTACAGTTTCCAAAGGCATGACGGACAACTTGTTGTCCTTGTGGAGCTCAGAACCGTTTGAGATGTCAGGAGATTAATAATTTCCTTGATGTTTTAAGTTTTGAGCTTGGCTTGCTCTAAAATGGCTCAATATTGCCGTTGCCTTTGAAATTCCATTCTTCTGTATTCCTCAACTTAATTTTCCTTGGTTCATCTTTGACTTTATGACCTTAATAGCAAACTCCTCTGCGTGGTAATTTGAAATATTCCTTCTTGGGGAAAAAGAGATTGATTTTTGGAATAGGGGTCATGAGAGGGAGCAAGATGGAGATTTAAGGTGAAGGAATGTTTTTGTATTTTTAAATATTTATATCCTTTTGACTTGCATTCAGCTATCTTTGTGTATGTCTAGCTCAGCCATTGAACCTACATGTTCAATATTTAATCTAAATAAATTAATATAATTTGTTCCTGAAGTCATAATAGCTTCTGTTAATCTGTCCTAGGCCAAAATATTATTTTGTTGCACTGCTCATCCTTGACCCAGTTTATGCTTCTTATTCACAACAGTCAGTGTATTTTACCTATTTATTTTATTATTATTATTATTAGATATTCAGTCCAGTTCAGAGATTAAGGTGTCTTTTTATAATGATGCTATTCCCTTTATGCTAGAATTATGTGAATTTTGCTACTCTGACAACAGTGCCCCTAAGCAATAGTTGGAAGCAGGTGGTGACGTTATTCTTGTTCTCAAATATCATGTGCTTCTCTTATGCAACCAAGACCTCAATTTCTCCACATTCTCCGTAGACTATCCATACATATTAAATCTGGTCTTGAAGTTTTCCTGTATTACTCACAGCATCAAGTGGTTGGTTGTTCAGATTGTAATTTACTATAATCAATTTTCTGGGTCTTACAGATCAAAGAGATTTTTAATTATGAAATACAAGGTTATACATGGACTCATCTCTCAGAGGAATGTTAAATCTCCCTAACTTATTTAAATTCCCTTAGAATCTATTAAACATATGAACAGGATTAAGCAGTAGCTCTTCAATTAGGAGCCTATATTACAAACATTTTTTATTTCTTTCTCCTGAGTAGTAATGCTCTTCTCCAGCCATGCCTTTCCAAAAGGAGATGTTCTTGCTCCCTTGACTTTCTCTGCTAGGTTTGTGGGATGCTAAAGCAGAAGTTACCCCATGCTTCTGCACCCATTGCTGTCAGTCCAAAGCTATGTGACAATTCCTACATTTCTCTGACAACCTTGACTGCTGCTCAGTGCTCTTCATGTGAGTGCTTAAGTGTAATTGACTGTCAGACTCTTGAACTCAAGTCACATACCGTTTTTTCCCTTTGGAAAAAGAAGTGGCTGTATATTAATGCAACACATAGTGTGAGAGTGAGCTTCTTTTCTTCACCTTAGTGCTATTTTGGATTTTTGAATTTAGTCAGGTGCCAAAATCTGAGAGGGGCTTGTTCTTTCTTTGTCACTTTTCGTAGTGAAGCCAGGAGCAATGCCAGCAAACAAAACAGTTCCCAAACAAAAAGTCGTCATTTGACAGCCGGTTGTTATTTCCTCCACACATATGTTTGTTCCCATTGATGCTTCCTCTTTTCTTACACAACTTGCTTATTTCCTTCCAGGCACCAGACACCTCCTTCCTCGCTTCCTTTGCGGCTCCTCCCCAGCAATGCCAGCTTCGTGCTGGCACAAGAGTGCCCGGGGTGCAGAGGGGTGGCGTGCGCAGGCAGGACTCATTCAAAACTCTTGAATAGGCTGGTTCTGTTCAACCCTTGAGCTTCTCTGGCAGGCGATAGTTCCCCGTGTTGGATTTCGAGGGGGAATGTGTCCGCCAAAACAGTATAGTTGGCTCCCTATAGCATAAAGCAGTAAGTGCAGTTAATTTTAGGGCAGCTGGCTGTGGTGGTTTGTCCTCCACAGTGAGGTGTCCCTTGTCTGCAGGGGCAGCAGGAGTAACGTGTGGCCCCTTCCCTGGCGCTCTGGTTTAGACCTGCAGCCGTTGTGCTGACCTCCAGTGCGAAAGACCTTTGTGCAAAAAAGTGCAAAGTGAGCTTTAGAGGCTGGAGGCAAGCAAGGCAATTTCTAGCAAAGGAACCATGTGTCTTACTGAGCTGCAGCCAGGTCCTGCAGCACTCATCTGTCATGGTATTCCATTTGTTATTGTATCCTAGGAAAATGGGAGTCAGAGGTCAGTACCGTATCCACACAAGTAACTACTGTCATTATTGTGCTTTTAGGACTGCTGTAGATTAATATGAATGATATGCCGAGTAAAGCATGAATATTCAGATTTGACCTTCCTTTTACACTTTATTGGATATGTGCCTTGGCTATTTTAACTTTTTTTGACTAAGCTTCTTTGGCTGACCCCATAGTTTGGAAATTGAATGGTCTTTTTGGTCTATATGCAAATGTATGTGTACATGTATACAAATCCTTGTTAGAACGAAAACTACACTGTGAGGGCAGTAGAGTAGCAGTCAGAACACTTGTAATTTCTTTTGCCTAGTGAAGATTATGTAAAATTTTTTTTCAAGGACTGATGGTGAAGTGATTAGCAGCAAAGGACAGTGCAGTAGGAGGTCACAGGGGTTGAGTCCTCTCCCAGAGGTCACGAAGGCTTGGTGTAAGTCTAAATGAGTTGAGCACTAATGCTGCAAAATCTCTCGCTGGCCACCTGTCTGGGAAAGGGTAAGAACTGTCACTTGTCTGAGAGTGGCTTGAAAATGAAGTTCAGAATCCAATAACATGAACTTAAAAGAAGGAGGAAAAATTAAATGTTGAGTCGGGACAATGCAGAATTAAATTTATTTGCCTAAAATTGCACTTTCTTTTTAAATAGGTTATTCCATATGGAAAAGGGAAGAGGGTAATGAAAACTGATTAAAAAGAGAGAAAAAAAAAAAAAAGGAGGGAGAAAAAACACCATGGATCTGCATAAAGAGAAGAAATCAAAGGAAAGGAAGCCCTCAGAGCCCAGTGGCATCAAGTGGCATCAAACTTCATATCACCTCCTTTGGCTTGCCTCCCAGTGAAATCCCTTATGGTTTGGCTACATCACAAGCACAGTACTAGGGTAAATTCCTTGAAGTGTCTGTATTGAGGTCAACTGAAAGAGCAGTGAAGACTAGATGTAAAAATGTGTACTTGGGAAAATAATCTCAAGAATCCAGCAGGGTTTTTGAAAATACCTTTGAGATTTAGGGGGACAAATCCCATGGATCTTTAATCTCTCACTTGCAATCCTCTTGGCAGCCTCAGTAAATGCGTCTGAGATGTTTCCCTTGCCAGAAGAGTCCCTAAGGCGAAGCAGAGTAAAAATGTTCCTGAAAGCAGACTTCTTGGGAAGGATGTACAGTGCATTATTTTTTTTTTACCTACACATTTACTTAGATAAAAGTCTAAAAATTAAAATTTAGATAGCAATATTCTAGAAGCTATGAAGCAGAGGGGATGGCTGTGAACTGAAGGGGATGCTGCCATCAGGTTGCTGCTTCCCAGCTTTGGAGACATACTGTTACATGACCTTTCTGGTCCTGTTTTGGACCTTATGTAACTCAGAAGCAGTACCAAACTATTCCAGCTGCTTTTTTTTTAATTATTATTTTTTTCAATTTTAACAGAGGGGTTAGATTTTAGCTAGTGTACTAAGTCAAATGGGCTCTTGGGAGGGAAAGAAAACAGAATGTGAGCATCGGAACTAGAGGAGTGCAGTGCAAGGACAGGCAGCAAAAGCCGTGGGGAGCAGTAGAAGGACTCAGCAGCAGTGAGCTGTTATATGGGATTTTCCTGGTTCACAAAATGGTACTCCAATGTGAGTGTGTATTCTCGCAGCTTTGTTGTTCCACTCTCTTGTCTCTATTTGTATACTGTCAGCTTAGACTGGAGGCTCTTCACAGCACAGATTTTGTTATTCTGTCTGTCTGTAAACTGCCTACCGCGATGCTGGTGCTACAGAACTGCTTATGAACAGTAATAATACACCTGTCACACGCTCCAGTGAGTGCTCATTTTATCTCCTGCCATGATTTGCTGATTCTCTCTCTTTCTCTCTTTCTTTTTTTTTTTTTTATGGTACTAGTCAAACTTGTCTTCCTTGGCCACTAGCTGCAGTGTAAAATACTTGGTATTTTACACTGCTATTTTGATATGATATTTTTATCTGTATTTACACTGTAACTGTTAAATATTTCTGCGTAGCTTCTGTACATGAAGAGATGTACTTGGTCTCTAAAGCTTTTGCTCTTTGTGGTGGTAGGCAAAAAGTTGACCCTCTCTTGGGTATTTGAGTTCAATAACATTGAATTTCAAAGGGAATTTATTCATCTCCTTTCCCTCTCACCTTCAAAACTGCACTGCCACTGTTTTACCACAAATGCCTTTGGAGAGGCAAGGTGACCTGCCTTACATCCATCTAGTCACTTGTGAACCAAGTGACCCTTGGCTTATCCTGGATCTGACTGTTGTAAGGTGCTTTAGGAAAAGGTACGCTGCGTGTTAGCCAGCAGGCTTTTATGATCCGCGATCCCTGGCATGCCCTAGGAACTTTGCTGAATTTGTGAGATTCTCCTTGCCTGCTTTTACTGCAGTGAGTGGCAAGGTTCTGGTTTCAGTGTTCAGTCATGTAGTAAAGAGTACATTTTCTGCCCTATACTGAGAACTTTTAGGTGCAAAATCAATGAGCATTCAAACAGCCTGCCTTGTCATTTTTTGCCCAACACCTTTTTTAAGTCATGAAATGTGTTATAGTGGGAATCAAGGTACATTACACTTGAGAGGAATCATCCCCTCTCCCTCAACTGAGAAATGATAGGGAGGAGGAAAATATGAATGATATAATGGCTTCGGCCTGTCCTTACCTCTGTAAGGAATAAGGACAGTAAGGCATGAAAGGCAGAATCTGTTGAAGTTGGCATTGTATGTGTGAACTTGGCCTGATAACGCTTCACCTTTCAGTTGTGCCCTTTCTGTATAAATGTTCATTTCCCACATTCATAGTGGTAAGAGTATAGCTATAGTAGTCCTCCTGGTCTTCCCCGCAGACAATATTGTTTGTAACATATTGCTCTGTGCCTTTTTCCAGCCTTTGTTTGCTCTTCTCCTCTGATGTTAGTATGCCAAGCATACTAACATAACATACCTATGTGTTCTGGTAGAAAGAACAGAAGGAAAAGTAGCCCTGGAGCATGAGTGTAGTCCTGATACAAGATTGGTAACTTGTGACCTGTTTCAAAGTATATTTTCAATGCTGCATGAAATACTGTAAGTATGAAAACAACCATTTTTACCTTATAAGATATAAGAATATTTGTAAAGACTTAGGAAAGCATTAAAAGCTGACTAGGAGAAAAATCAGCAAATTCCCATTTCTCTTTCCATCTTCCTAGTCTATAGGAATACATGGATGTCAAGTAACTCATGACAATAACAAAAGAGGATCAGTGTCTACAACAAATTGCAGCTAATGATGAATATGTGTGTTCTTTAAGAAAAACTGCTATCTGTTTGTATAGTTGCTTGCACACTATCACTCGGTAGTGTTGAAATGCTTTTTTGTATGTAAATTTTTGTACAAATACTGTACACAGGTCCACCATCGCATTACTAAATGGAATTGAGCTGCATAATGCCAAAGCAGGAAATGCTGATGTGGAAACTGAAGGGCTCTATTTCCTGAGCCTTAGTTGCAGCTACATTCCTTGCAGGTCTACTTGGCTGAGAACCTGTATGAATTGCCTGTTAGAGATGGATGCCGAGTATGACACTCCTGAACCTAAATTACATGAGAGAAAAGGGAAGTATTTAATTGGGAAGCGAGACCAATGCATAGATAGTGCTCATACCTATAGGGCGCTACCCCAAAACACTCTTAAGTTGTTCTCCTACCTATGTGTACATGTCTCCCAACTATACTACACTAGGGAGTTACTTTGCAGCCAATAGTTTTTGTCTGGTTAAAGCAGATGATGATTGCAGTGGCAGCCGTGCACCCTTCTTAAAGTAACCCAGTGGTAATGTTTGGATGTATGAGGGTAGAGTGCTGTGAGCCTCTGTTGCTCTTTTGTCACTGGAGATCTTCCAAACCCACCTGGAGGCCACCTTGAGCCACGTGCTCTAGGTGTCCCTGCTGCAGCAGGGCGGTTAGACTGGATGATCCCTAGAGGTCCCTTCCAACCTCAACCATTCTGTGATTCTGTGAAGTTATTGCCTGAACAAGCGAGCTCCAAATTAGCTTGGCAATAGCTCTCAGTTGCAATCAGACACTCTAGTTGCTGTGCAGATGTAGTAGAGCTGTCTGGTACAAAGCTGCTAAGTATGTGTGAATAGTGGAACTATCCATAGGAGCAAAGCTCTCTGATAAGGAGGAGAAAAAAAGAAAAAAGATGATCCAAATGTACAAAACAACTTTTAAAAAGAAGATTAATTAAGGTGAATTATTAAATCAAAAAATATGCTTCTACAAAGTAGAACAAAATCTGTCCATGAAACATGGCTACAAGAACAGCAAAAGCCCAATAGAGTCCTCATCTCTTGGGGGCAAGAAGGGCTATGCATCAGAACATGCAAGTAGCAGACAGATCAGTCTTCTGTCCTATATAAAATAAGGGAAACTTGCAGGTTTTGTAGTTCTTAAAAGGCTTTGTTCTGTTTGAGTCAATCAGTGAACAATGTGTATTGTTTCAGTGAAGATGCAGTGAATGTGGTGGAATAAAGGCAAACCACAGGCTACTTCTGTAAAAGCAGCCGCTCTGGTTGCCACAGCGTGAATTCCTCCTTGCCCCTGAGAGGCTTGGTGTTGGCAAGACGTGTCTGAAAGCCTCTCACCGTCCCAGAGGAACCATGAGGGCAGGCAGGCACGCAGGGGAAATGGGCCCTGGGGCTCCTAAGCGACCTGGATAGCTACTGTACTCCCAATGTATGACATGGTTTCAGTGATGTTGTGCCATTGTAAAACTTTATTTTGTTCATCCCATGTGAATATTTAGATGAGAAATATGCTGCTAGCGATTGTATTTCTGTAATGAAAAGCAACAACTGAAAAAAATATTTTTACGTCTTAACATATGCATATATACTAGTATAATCTAGAAAAGGGCAGTCACTAACAGGAGAAAGGTGTTCGGAACAATCGGTGCTCTCCTAAGAATGCTTTTAAATGCCTCTCCAGGAGGCACACAGCCTTTTTAGAAATGATATTAGAACTCTGATGAATTAATATTGTCTTTTGCTCTGACAGGAAGACTCTTGTGAATGGTATTGGGAAGAATGATAAGTGTAATAGAAGTAGGTCAGGTTGGCAAATAAATAGTCCGACTCACCCACAGGCCTTGATATGCTGGCATTTTGAGATTCTAGGCCAGCTTTGTACCAGATCTGCTCATCTCATCTCATATTTAATCCATAGTCTTTTTTTTGTTACTTGTCAAAGATTTATTTGATATACTGTGCGTATAAAAACTAATATTCCAGCGGTGAATTTTTTTAGTAGCTAGTTTAACTTGATTCACTGTGACATCTCTGTGTGTAATGACATCTTAGCTACCAGTTTCACATCATTAATTATGATATTGCTCTGTACTGTGACAAGAGGCCTAAATTAAAACTTGTTTTAAAATGTATAAAATGACATTTCTCAGGGTCATTTATTTCATGAAGTAATGGATATTGCTGGCACGAATGAAATATCACTAGAACTTCTGTGTTTTGCTAAGAATCTTTTTGGAGCATTTACTGTTGGACAAACAAAGCTGATAGGTAGACCCATCAGTTCCTTTTCTCTATATAGTCCAAACCGATATTTCAAAGGCATTGAGATTTGTGATTTTTTTTCTATCTTTCATTGAAGAATTCTACTGGATGTGACCTTACATCATCCACTTAAGCAGATGGCTGTAAAGTGTGTTCCAAAAGTCTTTCCACAGGAATTTAAGTATATACAGGCTTAGGAATTTAATCTAAATTGTTTAGGATTAACTACAAAAAATAATCACGATCATTTTATCCAGTGAATAATGGATTTCCTTAATCTGATTTGAAAAGTGGATGCAGTACTTGTTGTATTTTTACATATGGCAAAAAAATGGACTCTAAAAAAATGTGCTCTATGTGATTTTTACCTTTGTTCTGTTGATTTCTCAGTTTGAACTGTTATTCTGGGCATATATTTATTTGAGAGAAACAACATGAAAAATGCCCTCTTTTCCTTATATTTCAGCACTGCAGGTATCTAACAGATCTTTGCTCCTCCTCTTTATTTTTTTTTCCAATGGGACATGAATTTGGTTTGTTAGCAGATGGTCTTTTTTCTCTACAGTCCTAATCAAACTTTGATACGTTTGGATTTGCACAAGGGAAAAGCTGACAAGGATGACTGAGTGCATCTGCTTAGCTCTTTCTTGTAGTTCCTGCGAAATGACTCAATATTCAGTTGCAGGCTGAAAAGCTGTGATTGGAAAAGTCAATATGGTGGCTAAAACTTCAGCTTCTGTAATCAACTAGAGCTGAGCGGTTGCTCACGCATCTCAAAATAACACTCACGTTGGCAGCGCCGGCTCCTTCTAAGTGATGCACTGCAACGTCGCTGTTAGCAGCATCCCTGCAACTTCTGTTTGTGAACTCCATCTTCTCCCCCTACTCCAAAGAGTTAGAATTCCATTTTGAATTTGTTATATGGAGGCTTTTCTTAAGTGGGCTATTTTACAAAAAGGGCAACCTCAGGGTTCGTTTTTCAAACTCCATATTTCTTTTCAAACTGTGTTTTCATGCCTTGGATGTTTGTGTTTGGAGGGTTTTCAGTAGACATATAGTTCAGCAAGAATCGGCAAAGATTCTGCTTTAAAAGCTTTTTTGTGTGAGTAGATGTGTGTGGGATGCGTATTCTTGTGTGTTGTTTTGTTTGCTTGTTTGTTTAAGGTTTGTTTTGTTTCATTCATTTTATTTTCATGTAATTTCTCCCTTGAAGGGGGACAAACCCCCTCTTAGCTTTCAGGTAGGCTCTGGTGCCCATGTCTGGGTGTGTGAGCTGCTACCAGAGGCGCTACCAGAGGCGCTCCCTTTCCCTGCCTAGGATCCTGAGTGTATCAGTTCTTTCAGGTTACTTGTACAGAGGAAAAACATCAAAATATCTTTTCACTTCTTTTTTTTTCCTTCCTCTCTAGCCTGTATATTAACACATGAGAGAGAGTATGGGCTCCAATTATTTATACTTAACTGGAGAGAAAAATATTGTAAATCTCTAGCTTTTCACTTGGGAAAGCAAAAACTCAGAAACTGCTCTGGTAAAATGGAATAAGTGATCTCTTTAGTGGCCTTAGTCTTACCTAGGACTATCAGAAAAAAATGTACATCTTTCCAGAGGGGAAGGTCAACACTGCAATAGGGAAGTTTAGTTCAACTGAAGCATTGAAAAATAGTTTGAAAGCACCAGTCTGAGAACTGCAAGACACCCACCATTTGGAGTTTCCCTGGAATATCTATGGCTCTTCCAGAAAAGAGACTCGTAAGAGGACACATTAATAAATAATATCCATCTTTTGCCAGTTGAAAATTCTTATGTGACTTCAAGGCAAATTTCTGGCTCATTTTCAGCTCTAAATTCTATCTTAAAAGCGTGTAAGTGATAAAGCTACTTATAACCTACTCTTGCCATTACAAAGAACATATAAAGATTTTGATTAGAAGAAGCAGAATGTGAGAAGAGCTAAGGTGATGGTAAGAAGATGAACTGAATGCATGTACAAAGGCTTTTGTTTTTTTTTTTCACTGAAAAGAATGGAAAGTCATTCCTGGACATTAGAATATGCCAAACCTCTGTGAATATAGCAATATTTTGCTCTGTTCAAACTGACCTCCACAGATTAGCAATTTAAAAATAAACTTATATTGACAATAAAAAATAATGAAAAAACACCTTTAGAACAAGTGTATAATGCTGCAGCATACCACTTGTTGGATTTAGAAAACCAGAATTTAGGTCGTTTACTTATTAGTCTTCGTTTTGACTTAGGCTCCCTGTAATGGATCCGTCTGATCAAATACATGAAAAAGACAAAACTTTTTACAGGACTAGGACAGCATTCAGCACTGTCATCACTATCTGGGTGATTTTGACCTACTTTTTCTTTATTATCGTTTTAATTTCAGTGCACTAGCATTACAGGTAACTTACTGGAATGTTGCCTATAAGCGAGGGGAGATGTGGGGAGATGACTGGGTTTATGCTATAGAGAATATCAGTTAAATGGAAAAACTATTCCCGTTACAGGCAGTCTTTTTCTTTATTGCACAGTGGGAGCATTACTTAAGCTGGCATTTTTGGAAGATAGTTCCTTTAATCCCTCATTACTAATCAGAGATTCAGAAGCCCCATATCTGCAAGGGAGAATAATCCTTTGTGTAAGTCATATTTGTGATTTTTCTCATTTATCACCCATGGCACATCACTTTGTGCCTCATACAATGTCATGATAAAATCCAACTTTCTCTATAGCAATTGTACCTATGGTTGGATCTTACGCTGCAGCAGTGGTGGGTTATGGAATACGGTTACAAGTATCAAAGAAAATAAAAATTTTGCTTTTTTGCTAGCTTGAAATATTAAAGCTGAAGCTAAGGGACAGAGGTGAAGCACCTGTATTATCTAGAACCTGTGGCAAGCCAGCATTCCTTTGCTACTTGAATTCAAGCATTTCATCATTTGTCTGTTATACATTAAAGGAGACACATCGTTTTTCCGTAAGAGAGTGTTTTTTAATGTAAGCCATAATATCTGTGTCAGGTTGTCAGATCTGAGCTAATTTTATGGTGCGTGTGTATATCTCCTTCTTTATTCATATCTAACCGGATCTGTACTTCCTTGATACAGAAAATCTGAAAGTTCACAGATTAAAAAAATAAAATTGGAGCAAATTGGATGTTTGCATTTGAAGCAGAGCAGGTAAGATTTGTCATATCACTGCAGAACTGCTACACGCAGCTTTAGTAATGCAAAACTGATGTCCTTACCTTCTCAGGGTGTTATTTGTGGGTAATGACATAAGGCATAACTGATGCTCCGTGCATCTTCAGTTCGTTATCGGAATTGTCTCTGGCTCAGCAGAGATGCAGACACTGTGCAGAGATGCTCTGTGTGCCCAAGCAGCAGTTGTGCTGCTGCAGAGGTGGCTGCATGTCAGGGGGCTGGGAAAGATTTGTGTTTTTCTGAGTCTCGTCTTTGGCTGTAGGAAGAACTGTAAGGAGACTGAATGCTGACAGTGTGGATTTTTTTTTTTTGTGACTAGTTATGCAATAAACAGTAAATTCAATTTAATATTGAAATTATTGAATTATTGAAATCAATATTGAATGTTCATTTTGCAAGGGTATGATCTTAAAGTGTAAAGGATAACTGGGATGAGAAGGAAGAATATGTAATGTTAAAGCTCTTGCAACGTACAATCTTATGCAGCAGGTACTGGGTATGAGCAAGGCCTTTAGCAAAGCGTATTCTGACGTAAGAAGCTGTTGCTTTTACTATGGGATAGTAGAATTTGGATGTAAGAAGTTGTTGCTCTTACTGTGGGATAATAGAATTACTTGTAGATTTGTACTGTAGTCTTCTGTGTCCTCTTGCAAGGATGGAAGACATAGTGCTGCATTTATCTTTCCGGGCTTATTCAGATAAACACGTCAGCTTCTTTAATCTCCTTCTCACCTCTTTTCTACAGAGGGTCCACCTACTTGCTTTTTACATCTTCCTCCTTCTAAAAAAAACTCTTTTAAATCTGTTCCATGGCTTAGGGCTTGTGCTGTGGAGGTGTGAAAGGAGTTGCTGCTTGCGTATTCCTTGAGTCAGAGAAACAGTAGTATGCATTTCATTTTGTTAGAGCTAGAATTTGCAGTAGCTATTTTACTTTATTCTCATTCAACTCTTTTTTCTTCTTTCCTGTTTTTCAATGCATATTATTGGTATTTACTAACATGACTTTCACTCATGTCAATGGAAACTACCAAACTTAGCCTGAACCAGTGAAAATGACTATGGAAATTAC
Organism: Crypturellus tataupa; assembly: GCA_034781795.1. Classification (NCBI taxonomy): domain Eukaryota; kingdom Metazoa; phylum Chordata; class Aves; order Tinamiformes; family Tinamidae; genus Crypturellus; species Crypturellus tataupa. The sequence goes on from JAWLRI010000185.1 coordinate 791,730, forward strand.
TTTTCTTATTAAATTCTATATGGAATATAGTAATACTGACGTTGAAAGAAGAATTCCATGATGTTATTCCATGATGACATTAGCTATTGTCAAAGAAATAAGTTCATCTTGTTTTTTTCTCCTTTCCCTCCTTCCCTCATATAGGTATTTGAGGGAAATCAGGGCTTGCAAAGAACCAGATAAATTTCAACTCTCTAGGTCACTCATTTTGCCTCATATTAGATGCAGTGCCCTTGACTGAACAAATGAAGCATGTAAAACAAAAACAAGCAATCCAGTATTATCAATACATCCCATTACATTTTTCAACATATCAAAAGCTGTCAGTAACAGAGGGAGTTGGTGGGAATATATGCTGCTGCTTGTTTCTGCTCTCTGCTGTCAGTACCTCCTTTATGAGTGCTGCACCAGCATCCTGTTAGATATTGCACAAAATGCAATTTGCCAGAATAAAAGCTCTGACAGTTCAAATCTTATTTTCCTGAGAATCAGAAGGTCATTGAACTATTTTTATTACCATCCATACATTATATAGAGAAGGCTCTAACTAGAGTTGTCTATTTTATTGGTCATAGGTACTTGGGTCACACCAAAAGGCAGCCAATGATGTTTGCATTCATTTTGGAAAGCATTAAACAGTTTTGTTAAAGCAGGCCTTATGTTATTTTAAACCGCACAACATAAAAACAGAAATGCTGTTTGGACTACACCTATATCTTGCAGAGAGTGAATTTTTCACTTAGTTTTTTTCCTCAAAGAGCAGGCCATGAACATTCCTGGTGTTCATACTGTGCCTCTGAAAAGTGTGTACTATAGCCAATCCCTTTTCTAATCAAACTAATTATTATCATTTGGGATCTATAAAATGTCTTTGGTTTTCTAGGTTATGTTTCTATAGAAATCTACTAATTTCTTGGCTGACATGTGTGGCGTTGCTACCATTGCCTAAAAATTTAAGTCTTAAAATCTGAAAATTAGAGACTTCTCAAAGTGCTCTGCAGGTGGGACTGTCCAGGAAAAATTTACTGATTTTCACTGGTTTAATTGGTTTCAAATTTTATTCTTTATAGCTTCTTGTAAACAAATCATTTTCTCTGTCATCACCTGTCATCACAAAAAATAAACTTTTATCATAATGTTCTACCTAGATTTTGATTTCCCTGGTTCCCCTTTTTCAGTGTCTTTGCTTCATGCATGGTAGTGCATATCTAAGGATTTTGCTCACAGCTGGACTGAGTGAGCAGGGTTTGCAGCTGTGGTGAGGAAGGAAAAAGTTGCTTTTACCAACCAAGCTGGAACCTTGTTTCAAAAACTAATGTTGAAGAGAAGTTCTGGGAGCTGACAGGTTTACTGGGTCAGTGAGAAAGCAAAAGTAGTCCAGGTTAGCAGCAGGAGGAAACCTTCCTGCACTAATAATTATGTGTTGTTCTTTCCCTTGCTGACTTGGCTGAGTCATCTTGTTGGGCAATACTTATTACTAGTTATTAAAAGGCTCTTTGTCCCTTGGATACTAATGTGCAGTGTCTCTTAGATATTGATATGCACCTCTGTTTCCTTTCTTTGGCTTCCTTATAATACCATTCTGAATGTATATAAATTACTGTCAATGTCATTTTCCCAGTATTCTTTCTCACATCACACTATGAATAATTTTGTATTGGTTTTTATTTCCCAGGACATTTCACTTAAATATTTCTTCAGTATACTTCTAATATTGTAACTTATAACCAATTTCTTTCATATTAATATCTCTATTCTCTTATGTTTACATCAGTGTTCAATTTAGCATCCCATAAATGCAGGCACTTAAGGTATGGTTTCACACCTTTCAGGTAATTGAATTAGCTCTGCTTAGCAGAAATAAATCCCTGCAGAAATCCACTGTATTCCAATTTCATAACTTGATATGTTTTCATAACAGTCTGTCAGTCATTTTTCAAGGCTGATATGTCAGCTGGCTTAAATTGTGTTTGAATTTTTTTTTGCAACAAAATGAACACTAATGCTTTATTTCTTTCTATTATATTCTCTTGTCCGTTCCTTTTTGGAGAAAGAAAATATATAAATATTATATAAAATATATAAAACCTATTCATGTTATTTTTTTGTAGAACTCAAAGTCATTTCTACATGAAAAATGCTAATATTGATGTTAGTAGGAACACTGAGGTGTTAAAGGATATGGTGAGAATGGGTCAAACCATTGGCTGTACCAATTTGCTTCTCACACGCAATGAAAGACCTGGAAAATGCGTGTGCACATGGAGAGGCAACCAGCCTGTCTCAGCCTCACAGCTGTCTGGGGGCTGCTTTGTGCCTTGGGGAAGATACAACTCACGTTACCTTTGTCCTAGGTGACAGAGGGGAGGTAACACAAGCAAGACTTTTGTTTTTTGATCATCGGTGTTCATGTACTCATGCTGCTTGCTGTGTGATAGCACTGTGAGTGTTGTGAGCTATGATAGTTTTTAGTAGTTACAAATTTGGCTAATTTCATAAACATGTGAAGGACAGGAATAGGTATGGATGCAAAGATGAACTATACAGGCAATACTTCAATTTGCATGCTAGGCTAAATCAGATTATTTTTTTCTCTCTAAGTTAAGTTTACTATGGATGTAAAAATGTGATAGTCACGATGTCTCTAGTTACCTCTAGTTACCTTAAAAAAAATACATTTGAGCTAAAATAAAAGAGGGGATAGGAAAGCAGAAACTTGCATACAAATGTATGAACAGCCGTTTTGCAAGGCGAGATTTCCATTTTTAGTTCTGTGTTCTCATGCTGGGAGAATGCTTGACAATTGCCTTATCCTTGGGAAAGTCATTGATACGGTTCTCTTGCTGATAAGTTTATAGCCCAATGTGCTGATACTGGAAACTATTTTGGCAGAAGAAGAAAGCCCTGCCTCAGGCACAATAGCCATGGTAATATTTGAAAAGATAGATTTATTCAGGTAACATGAGCTGTCTGAAGGCTTAGATTCAAAGAAAATAGGACAGTTCTTTGGCTTTGCTGTTTAGCTGTATATTGCATATTGTATAGTCCATGTATGCCAAATAGTCAATTCAGATATTTGAATAAACTTACTTTGACTTTGTTAGAAAGAGGTATCAGAATCCCCAGAGAGGAAAAAAAATATTATGGGTATTATTTGCAACTTATTACTTGTCTAATTCTATTAGTTTTTGCTTTCATTTAGGTATTGGTGCAATTTTTTGTATGGTGAAGAGGGTTAACCTATTTCATTAGTCTAGATAAAGTAAGTGAATTTTATCTACGGAGAGTCTTATAACCTGTTAAAGCTGTTGGGAATACAAATTAAATGAAGAATAATAGACTTGGAGACAGCAGAAACCACTCCGTATAATGCTAGGAACTTGTTTATAAAAAAAGGCCTAAAATGCCCTGATTAGATGGGTCTAATGCCTTGCAGGTTCTCACCTCACCTTGCTGAATTGCAAGGGTATTTGTTAGAAGTCTGAGGTAGAAACCACCATAAATCCACTCAAAAAGCAAACCAGAAAGAAGCAGTTGCTCACATGGCCTTGAAATGCAAGAGAACTATGTTGGCTGAAAGACATCTTTAAAACTATAAACTGCTAAGTAAGGTTTTCTTAGGTGCTATGTTTAAAAAAGGTCTCTTCTACATTCTTAGACATTTTTGGTATAATTCTGTTTGGATAGTGAATTTTTCTTAATGGAAAAGCCTCAAGAGGGCTTGCATATAGATCAGACCCAGAGACATAAGGGGATCTGTGAGTACTGGTTTTGTAATGTATCGCGAATTAATTTTACAGTTGACAACTGTTTCATATGAATATATTATATGGTACATTATGCACATCTTATATACTGATCATAACGCAAGTTCCAACTCTGGCTATGAAAACTGGGGAGTCCCAGTTTGCTCCTCTCCTGTTTATCCTGTTTTCCCCTTCAGACAACACACACAAATATGGGTCTGTTATGAACCTGTGGTTTTACTGGTGGTTCTAATGGGTGTGCAACACACTACATACTGTTCTTTTGTCAGGTCTGGGGTCTGCATTTCCTTCAGTTGATCAAATTGTTTGCTGTTTTCATCTCAATCCAGTTCTGTAGAGCATGTAAGGACTGCTTTTGATCAGTGATAGGTTAGGACTAAACTAAAAGGATGTTTAAATGCATTGCTGAATCTGGAGCCTAACACCTTTATTAACAGATCTGCTAGATTAACTGCCTGCTTATTAATTTTACATAATAATACTTCTGTTAACTGTGCTACTCTGATTGTCTGAGTGCCTCAAAATTCCATTAAGCAGTTAATTTAGCTTATTTTTAAGAAGCTGTGCTCTCACCATGGAAGAAAACATTAATAAGGAGTAAGGGGCTTTAAACAGATACAATTGGCATTTAACTTTTCTCAGCAAATGAACAGTAGGAAGTGAAAAAACAACGTCGGCAAACACAATCAGCAAACACATATTGGAATCGGATTGTGTTGCATCAGTCAAGCTCAAATGGATTCAGAGAGTGAAATTGTCCGACCCGAATGCTTCTTCTGCTTCTAAAACATAAAAATGCCTCTTTTTCACATTCCTTTGGCAGATATTCTTTATAGCTGCAATGTCTCTGAATGGAAATTTCGGTCTTGGTTAACATTGTTATGTGCTGACTGCTTGTCATTTTACAAGCAGGTAAATTGTCTGTCTGCAAAACTGATTTCTAACATAGTAGTGATAATAGGTTTAATTAATTGAATTTTATTTTATTTTTCTGTCATCTAAGTTAGCTTAGCTCATTAAAGCATTTTTGTGCCTTGGCAACCCCTACTTTACCAGGACTTTTTTTTAACATCTGACAGGAGGTTAATTATTTGTAATTGGTTCAATTACTTTTTCTCCAGTTCTACTTTTTTGATGAAGATTTTTTTCTAGGGTAGCTTCCTCTAGAGTAAAATAAATCTCTGTTGTTTAACAAGCAAAATAAGGAAATTCCGGTGAAATTGGCCAAGGTTAAGAAAAGAGAAATCTCCAATATTTGATTATCAGAAAAATACATCTAGGAATGCAGAAATTTTCAGATGCTGCAAATGAAAAGCTTGAGAGTGCAAAGAAGCATCTGTTTAGCTATCTCATGTTAATATAATTTTCTATTATGTATTATTCATGATTTACTTTTTCTAGAACCTTGTGTGCTCCAATATCCCTGTTGCAGTGAGACACATGGCAACGTGTACCTACATCTGAAGCTCAGAAGACTTTAATTGGCACTTTCCAAGTGGTTTTGTATTTCATGGCGGAACTTCTCTGTTATGCACACTTCCTATTTCCTGCCAACCCGCTACACTAAGCCCAACAACAGCAGAAACTAAGCAGGTGAGTTGGGCTTTCTGTGCAGTTCCTCCTTTCTGTGCTAAGAATGGACCCCGTACCTGGAAGCATCAGGTTCTTCGATGAGGCTGCAGACCTTTGAAAAATCTCATGTTAAAGAAGACTCACAAAATTGCATTTGCGGCATTTTAGAAGCAGCAGTTCAGTAACACAATGGTACTGTGCGATGTCATCTCTTTGCTCTGTGTAGCTCTTAGCTACAGCCTCCTACTGGGGCTTGTTTCCACTGGATTTTGTAGGATTGTGTTCGCGTGATCTCATGATCTACCATTACTTTGCATTGCATCTGTAGGGTAGCTCTGTATAACTGCACCATATAAATGTAACCAACTGTTCTGCTACGTCTGACCTTGTGTTTGGGAGTTGCAAAAAGAACACTGCTCAGCTGAGCCCATTTTACCAAGTATCTGGACTGGCCAGTTTGAACATCACCAGCTCAAGTACTCTCAGCATTATTAGTTATAAAAATAGCTTTGACAGCCTTTGCAGAATTTACCTGCCATTGTCCTTCCATATTTTCTTCAGAAAGACACTGAATACCACTGGGCTTTAATATAAGTTTTAATTAAATATTCTTCTTATCATTCTGTATTTTCTTACTAGTTTTTGCTTAATAGGACCAGTGCATTGTTTATCATACAGGGCGGATGGTGCTCACCATTCATGACCAGCTATTTCATTTTTCACTTTTATCTTCTTCATTCAGTATTTGGGCTTATATTTTATTTATTTCAAATTACAAGAACAACCATTGAAGGTGGAATTATTAATTTCCTCATGGACTGTACTGCAGTAACCAATGTAGTGCATCATGCTTTTTTTCAGTACTTCTGAGGCATTTATTTGAATACATTTCCAACAAACTCCTCTGAGCTACAATCTTATGAATATTCCCATTTTACTGAGAAGAAACTGAGAGACAAGGAAACTAAGATGGCATTTTCCCAAGAAGCTAAACTGGTATATATATATTTTTTGTTAGATGTTCTTATTAACTTGTTAAGTCCTTTCTTGAGTCAGTCCAGCTCATAATATCAAAAACTATTTTATTTCCCCTGCATTTCCCTTCCCCCTGTAAACTTTCTGCTGCATTACAGAGTTTTCCTGGCTCATGAAATGGCTTGAGGATGGCTGTAGTGGGGAAGTGGTGGAAGGTGAGCAATAAATTTATTAGCCTGTATCCCATTTAAGAAGCTGTGTGCTTAGGTAGCGTTGTGCATTGCTGTGCATTTGACTTAGCTTTCTTGAATTTTGATATTTCAGACTTTTCAGTGATCTCCTCCTCCTCCCCTGGCATTTCCCATGGGAGTTAAGGAGAAGAGGATTCTGAACAGGGAGCAGTATTTGTCCTACAAAGCATATGGGCTCTTTGCTAGTAATGCAGCAGAAGTATCAGAGTTGAGTAAGACCTATTCTCAGCATTTTGAGTCTTGTCCCATCATCAATCGAGAGATCTGACTTCAGCTGCCTCATTCAAAAGTCCCAGAGACAAAAGTATTTAACGCAGCCACTGGGAGAACTAAGTTGACATGTGTCCTAATTTGGACAGGTGCTAACTAATAAAAAGAGAGATTCAGCAGTGTTTGCAATGAGATACTGCCAAGACAGGAAATACTGATCAGCAGATATTGAAGAACCCCAAATCCCCTGAGCTCCCTGCAATGTACTATGACTATAGCTTGTCCTTGTCATATCATCTGAAGCTACTAAACTTGTCTACTCACTTATAAACAAAGAAAATCAGTCATTAGTAATTACTGTGTTAGTAACTCAGTATCTCTTAGAGCTGGTGACCTTCTTGTAGAGCACAGGAGAATCTCCTCCTGCCATTTCAGCTTCTGAACTCCGTCAGAACTGAAGGATGGTGTCAGTCACAGCACTGGTATCACCTTGGCTTATGATGGTACATGAAGGGGGCTGGAGGCTTTTGGCCCCCAGGGCAAACACAGAACAAGCTCAAGTGTTTCTGGACTCTGCATATACTCTTTCTTTCTTCCTTTTCTTTTTTTCTCTTTTTTTTTCTGCTATATGTTGAAGACAAAATATTGACTGCAATATTGTTTAGAGGCCATGTTAGAATATTTTTTCAGCAGGTTGGGAGAACTAGTTTCTCCTGGCTGCTATGTGAGACCGAACATGCTTAAACAGCACTAACAAGCAGTGTTGTGCTGCTAGAAGGGCTCAGCTAGAAAAACCTCATTTTCTATCTTCCAAGGCACAGCAATTCTTCCCAGTGAGTTCACAGTATCAACAGTGTGCTCTTAATATGAAAGACTTGAGATAGATGTCACCTGTGAACATTACACCTGTGTGAAGAATACAGTTAACTACCACTAGTGGAGAATGAATTTGTCTCTAAGGAAAAGTGAAATTGGCTTAAGTGATATCACAGCTGGGATCTACTTCTTCAGATAGGACCAAGCCTTTTTTCAGGCTCTCCTCATTCTTTTTTTTTTTTTTTTTTTTTTAACTTTCTAACTCTAAAAAGAAACACAAGCTGTACACATAAAAACCTCTTTTAAGTGATCCTTACTTATTTGTACAGTGTATTTATCCTATGCTGCAAGCAAGAGAAGATCTTTTGGAGAAAAATAGCTCACAATCATAATGAAAGCTGTATTTGTTATTGTCCCTGTCCTGCTGAGGTAGGTAGATGTTACCCTGAGTGCTTGTTTTATTGCATCTCATTTTAACACAATGAAAGAGGACAGTTTCTAAGGGAGCTGCCAGCCAACCAGAAAATCTCTTTATAAAAGATCCTGGATACTCTGGTGGCATTCTGTGTGGTGGAAGTGTGTTATTTATTTCCTATATGAGCAAAACTTAATGAAAGTGAAAGTGTTTTAGATAATATCTGTCATTTTTTGAGTGGCTGTAAGGTCTAGCTGTATATAAAGACTGCATGTACTGCTTCAAAAAAGCTGGTGCAAGCTGCATCCAGAAGAGAAAGAGGAAAATTTTGAGCTTTGTGAAAATAATAAATAACATGTTTAGCAACCTCTCATGAAAATTTAGGAGGCAAAAGGAGTCTACCAAGACTTGCATGTAACGTGAATATCCATTCAACCTATGGCACAAAACTATAAGCTTGGCTACTTCCCTACTGTTCCTTTCAGTTCCTCCTGTATCCCTTTTTTTAGGTTAAGCACCCAAAAACAAGGAGGTGTTTATAATGCTGGCAGCGTTGACTCTGTGCCCAACCCCAGCAAGCATAGCTAAGAAATGATTTGCTTTCTTTTGGGGATAGTTTAACTGAACTAATGAGAGGAGATGGAGAGGAGGATCTTTCATGAAGGAAGACCCTACAGCCCATACCTCCTCTTTAGTCAAAAAGCATCCTTTTAATCAGTGGTATCTGTAATGCTTTTTAGCTGGAGGGCATCTCAACAGAAAATTCTGTACTAGTAAAATATAGCTAATTCATCATCAAAATAACATGAACAAGATAGATATATTTAGTTCATGCACACTGGAAAATAGTAAAGTTGGCTGTAAAGGAAATGTTCATTTTCTCCTAAGCTCTGTCTGAGTTGCCACATGCTCGTCTTCAAACTTGGGGACAGCCAGGGAACACCTGACTGAGGGAGGCTGAGCAGATGTTCTCCTGGGCTCACGTGCTATATCTGCTAGCACCCATGTCTGATGGGAGAGGCAAAAAGGATTCAAAGATTTTACCAAGGACTGTTGGTGGTCCATAGATCCTCAGTATACAAATGTAAGAGCTGCCCCTGCTTTTAGTGTTACAGGGACTCAACCGGAGAGTGAGAAGAAATGAAGGAGATGATAAAATCTTTCATCTTGAGAGTAGCCTTCATATTCAAATTAGACTGAATGCACAAAGTTGAAAACATATGTGTGGTAATCTGAAAAGTACTGTAAACCAAACATACAGAAACAGTGCAGGAAGCTTGCTTGCATTATCAGAATGCTCAGATCAATTTTGGGGAGATCGTCTCATGTGGGTTAGTAGTTAGACTCTAATCACTTTGGTCATTTGTGTGAAACGTGTCTGGAATTGGAGCCTAGAAGTTGAGAGAGTTGAAAGAAAGGGATTTATGTAGAAGCAATGTGAATTTTTCATCTTATGTTTGGCACCTAAATTTAGACCATCTATAAAATTGGCGTGTTCTGAAAGTTTACCCTATGTTGGCCACAGTAGGTGTGAGGGTTTCTAAAATTCCAAAATTAGATATGTGCATTGTAACCATATACAAATACACACCATTTTGTTTTCTACAGCCCTGAAGATTGGTTGTCATTAACAATATTAACTAAAAATTAAAAAAAAAATCTTTTGGTCTATGTAGTCATTCAATTTAGTCAGATTGAGACAAAGATGAATTGTTTATTCCCACACATTTATTGCAGAGCTTATATTTGGTATTGCAAAGCAATCAATGTTTATCACTAAATTTTATTCCAAGTAATGACATGTCTTTCTTGCTATGAGTTTACTTACTCTCTGCTAAAATATCATAGTTATTGCTATTAGGATTTTGTTACTTCTGGTTCCTCAAAATTGCAAATATAGATAGCAGGATCTGCTTGAATTTTGAACTGATAAGCAAAGCTGTATTCTTTATAGCTTTAAGTAGCCATATTTGCATTTGGCCCCAGCTCCTCTCGTTCACTTGCTAAAAAAATACGTGCTTTTTGTCAGTGGCAGGGTAAAGAAGTACCTGTGAGTCATAATTCAGACTTTCGTGTAGCTCACTAAACGGCCAGAAGATTCAGGGTGTTCATGTTTATTCACCTAGCCCATATGCAATGTATCATGCTATGTAATATGTCTGCCAAATGTAGTGAATTAAATCCCTAGGTTTCCATTTTATTTCTCACTATCATTCGGCATTCTTTATATCCACTAGGTATATTTTCTTGGTTCTCAGCCCCAACTGAAAAGTACATTTATTTTCTTCTCCTGGCTTAGCTTGTAAGTCAGTAGAAGATTTATGAATAAGAAACTTTCTTGAATAGTAATTGTTGCAATATTCCAGAAGAAACCACCAACTGTGGTCTTACATATAAAACTTAAGGTAACAACTTTGGGAGATATGTAGGGTAGATTCAAAAAGAAGCAATTGAACTCTCATATTCCCAAGTTTTTGAACAGACATTCATGTGCTGAAAATAATGACCTAACAGAGAGCCCTTAACTGTATGTAAACTCATTTACTATGTAAGAAGTAGGATGATGCTCAGCTGACTTTACTAGTAGAGCATATGTGTATGCTCAGAACTAATGCATATGCTTGAGTTCCTTGTTCCGGCACCTGGATTTCAGTATAGGGCTTAAATAGGAGAGTTTTAATGAGAGGCAAAGTATGTTCTGTTCAGTTTTAACAAGGCTATACTAAAGTAGCGGTCATTAAATTTTTTTAAAATTTTTTTTTTCACAGAGCTATGGATCACTAGCTTTTGCTTTCCATCAATTTTCCACTTCCTTTTAAACTAATGATCCGTATGGTAGTATTGAATGCATTTGTTGGTAAAATATTAGTATGAGTATTTGAAGAATGCTCTATCTAAATTGCTTTACAAACCAAAGTAATGGCATAAAATTTTTGGAGATGTTTTAAACTGAGGAGACTACCTTTTCAGGTGCAGCTTAAATTATTTCTCTGTCATGTAAATAGATTGCTTAGATCCTTGTGTTTCTTTCCTTTAAAAAAAATCTTTTAATTAAATTTTTAATTCTCAATGATTGGATGCTGGTCTTTTCTCCAGTGGAAAACTCTGGAAGAACTGACTAGAGTATTTATAAAAATATATAACTCAGTTGTTAATTAAGACCTGAAAGTAAGAGACAAGTGTTCTCAGTATTAATACTTTTCAGAATTTCCTTCTTTCAATTGTTTTGTATCTTGATTTCCCCAGCAGTTTTTTTCTCTAATAGTACAGCTCATATTTAAATTTTTTCCACTCTATTTGTATGCCCTTGCTTTAGGCTCTGGTAATAGACTTAAGTTTTCCCATTCTTCTTGATTTCCAAATCTACTTTTTTTTTTTTTTTTTTAATGAATGCTGGGACATAATCAAGAGAGCATTTTCTTTGCCGCCTCCTCCAAACATGTGCCTTGCTTCGACGAGTAGGAAGAACAACTTACTGAATGGGCATGGCATATAAAGTGATGTAGCATAGGATGACTCATTTTCAGCAGCCTTGACAAAGTGGAATATGTTCTGATTCAAACTGGAACTAGCCACCTACTTCTGTTCATTACATCAGCTTCTCTGCTCTGAACTCTGAAAGCTATTTATCCACCCACATGGTTAATCTATAGAAAGCATTCTGAAATGTTTGTTCCTTACCTTGTAGTATTTGATACTCCTTATCCATTTTGTGTCATCTGGTAATTTAGGTATTTTTTAAAAGGAAACAATTTATCTTAAATCATAAATGTTTTTAATGATCTGGCTTGAAGTTACAAAACTCTGAAAATTCAGATCTGAGTAAATTTCCCACTTTTAAAATGGATCTTGTATGATGATGTGTCAGAGTTCATAATGTGGTTTTCAATAACACAGTTCATATTTTAAGTATTTTAAAAAGAGTATTTGCTACATTTTTATCATGAAAATGGTTTAATTAATTTTAGAAACAAATAATAGAGTTTAATTTTCTTTTTCCTCTAAGGTCTTTCATTGCATTTTGTAAGGGCAACAAAACAGTGTTACTCAGAAGACAGAGATGGGAAATATGCTTTTGAGAAACAGGTGTGAAATGTCCTATATGTAATTTTCTGTACTGACTCTTTGGTGAGTATTTATAGATATTTCTTGCAACATTTTCCCAGCTCTTTCTTCGTGTTAAACAATTTGCCACTTGGAAGAATTGCAGTCTATAACAAGTTCACACACTGTCTTGCAGCAAATCTGCTCATCATACTCCTGAAAGATGATGGTTACAGGAAAACACACAGTCTCTGCTGCATCTCTGAGGCTGTGTCTGTGTTGCAGTTTCTGCTGTTCATCCACCCAATATACACGTTCCCCAGGGTTGGCTCGTTCATAATAATAATAATAAATGTGTTGTAAATCTGCCCTGTCCCCTGGAAAACCAAGTGAAATCAGACTCTCCTAATGATTAGAGAAGAAGCCTCACCTGAACTGCGTCCTGCAGTGACTGTACTGCCAATACACCTTATTTAGCAAATGTCAAGCTGTCTAGGGCATTTCTGCATGAAGCGCAGTCAGAGGAGTTTGGACAGGCCTAGGTGCAGATAGAGATTAAAAGCTTCTGTCTTAATTTAGCTCTTGGTGTCTTATGTGTGTTCCTTGCAAAAGGACCCCTTGACCATGAGCTTTCCCTGGTACCTGAGCTGTGGGTTATATTTTACTCACGGGGACACATTTTTAGGGCACTTTTGGACTATTGTACAGTGAGTTAGAGTGTGGATTACTGTATCATCTCTGCTTCCTAATTCACTGTCTTTTCTGAGAGGAAATGTACCTAGATGAGTTTCCCCTGAGGCATCTAAATAAGCAATATGACAACAAAAGTTGTGGACGGCTGAGCATACCTGGAGAATAAGTGCTGCAATTGCCTTTAATCTGTCCTATATGTGTGCCAAAGGCTTCTTTCTTCCCTTGCTAATGCTTTCATAATTCAGGGCTGTAATTCACCTGGGGGTCGCTGGTGCTCTGTCAACATTTAATTGTTCTAATTACTTAATTATCTGCTCTGGTGAAGTGGTAAAGCCTTGACATTTCACATTTTCCCTAGGAATATACATCTATACACTGTAGGATATATCAGTCTCTATATTTGGTAAATGCAGGGAAAAATATTTCAGTTAATCCAGTCTTTTGGCAACAATGACTTCATTTGTCACTAATTCCTGATATTTTGCCCGCTTAGTCACTTTTTCCTTCACTTGTAGGTCTTTGAGAGGTCCTTTAAACTGAATCTACTTAGCTTTGATTTTTTGCTGATGAACGGGAAGACTGAGAAGGATGCACTGAGTGATATTTTGCAAGATAATCCAATTAAATCGGGAAGTGAATTTGCAGTGGATTCCCTCTGTGACAGGTGAGAAGCATGCCCTCATCAAGCAAGAAAGCTCTCTTGTATGCTGGCTATTAATTCTGTGTTCAGAGATGGTGGCAGTCACTGGTGAGTGACATTTCAGGGAAGAGGTATGATAATGATATAATTGAAGATCTGTATTTTGATAAATTGCCCTCCCTTCCTCTTTTTTTGTGTACAAAATGTAAATTCCTGTTCACCTATTGTCCTCTCCTAGTGGTCTTTATTGTAGTAGCAGAGGAGGTAAGTTTTGGGCAGGTTAATGTTCGTGTAGTTAATGTTTTTTTGGTGAACAAAAATGGAAGAGGTGAGGATCATAAATGCAGGTGGTGTTTTTCTTTGACTTAACTGAGACTGTTTCAATGCTTGCTTAAATATTTTAGACAACTAGGAGATGACAGGAACAGTTAAATGGAAGATACTGAGAAAAATCACTTTAAAAGATAGTTGTTTTCTTAGTTTTTGAAATTAAAATGACTTGAACACCTACAGAAGACTACATGAGCTTTACCTATAAAAACACAAAGTAGAAGATCTTACACTTACTAATAGCAGTAAAATACCACCTGTGCATCTATTGTAATGAGGAAAAATATCATGTATTTTCTGTTTTCTGTCACTAGAGGTAAAGTAAGAGGATCACCATTTTTTTTAAAAACATTTACTTAGGTGAGAGCATTCAGGGGAGAGGGAGCACAAAGTATGGGATTATGAAAAGCAAAAATAACACTTCAGTGTTTGTTCATTGGAGAATTTCAGTTGTGATTACAATTGCCAGCATTTGTGAAACCTCTTCAATAAGACTCTGAAGGCTAATCTCCCTCTCTCTGTTTGTGTATGTGTGTAAATGCGTTGTGTTGCTGCTGTAACCAAAAACAGACACTTGGGAGGCCAAATGGTATATACCCTGATAATTGTATCTTTTACCTCATATTAGTACATGATGTCATTGAGAGGGAGAAATTGACACTTTTAGTTGATTTAATTGATATTACTTTATTGATAGTCAGAAGATCTACAGGAGCAGCAGAAAAGCTCCTTCTTGTTAAAACTATGCACAGAGAATGTGCTGATTAGTCGGACAAGACAAATAAAAAGAAAATAAATAATGGCAGAGAAGAAAATGGAAAACACTAAATCCTGCCGCTGTCATCAATAACAATACCACTGTGCTTTTAGGCCTAAAGAGCAAGTCTAGTGATGTCAATCTTGATTTTGTAACTCTCAAGGAGTTCAAGCATGCTTTCTTGCTAAACTGTGAAGTGGGACTTGATAAATGTGCATCTAAAGTTTATCTAAGCCACTGAGGGGGATGCTGAGGAAATCTGATTTTTTAAAATCATTTCAGTTTATTATATTGATCTAAAAACTGCCTTCCAAAGGTAGTCAGTATCTACAGTCTATATCAAAATGTAGATAGTGTTATTGCCACTATTTATTGCAACTTAAGAAGTGTGTTTTTGTGAAATCAAGCTGTTGAAAATTCTTTAGGTTGTTTGGTAGAAGCATAGAGGATACCACTAAAGAGTTAGTTTGCTCTTCTTCCAAGATGGTGAAACTCAAAAGGTTGTCCAAACTTCTAGGTTTGGCCACAGCTTGATCAAGGAAGGGTGTTTGGGACACCAGGTCCCTTCATCTCTGAACTTTAATTTGGGTGAGGAGTTCTTTCCTTGTGCTTCCTCCCAGTTTCCTTACCCTGCCTGAGCAGGTGCAGCTTGAGGATGTGGCTGAGAGCTTTGCTTTTCTTCAACCTTCTTATTTTTAGTAGGCCCAAAGATACACTGATCTTGCAGGGGCAAAATGCAGTAATACTCTAAAGGTGGCATGAAATGACTTGAGAGATCCTTTTCACTGACTATATAATGAGTAAGTTCCAAATACAGCACATTTTTTTTTTTGGAGGGGGGTGGAGGGCCAGCAGGGAAAATGATCAAAATAAGCTATGTCTGAGCCTAGCAATTCTGTGTTTCCTGAGAGGAGTATGTCAGCAAGATCCTTTATCTTTTTTCCTTTTTTTTTTTTTTTTTTCCCTCCTCTAAAATCAACTACTAGTTCTTGATCTCAGTGTAATAGGTTCACTCCCCTAGGTTTCTTTTCATTTTGTACTCTATATTAAGAATAATTCCCTTGAGTTTTCATGCAATACTTTACACTAGCAAACTATCCAACCAACAAATCTTGTTTGATAGCAGTAGTATTCAAGATTAACTTCAGAAAAATAAAGCTGTAAAGACTAAAGAAAAAGGATGAATATGCAAAAATACTGTGACTTACCGAGTTGTGAGAATGAATGCCAAGAGTAGATTTTTTTTTTCTTATGCTAAATTGAGGAATAATTCATTTCACTGTGGGTTAAAATTCCATTTCATGATGCTCTGTATGACATTTATACATATAAACTGCCAGAATTCAATGAAACATATTGGATATGATTGTGATTTAAGAGTTGGTTTTATGAAACATGAAGTATGTCGGTCTTCAGTTGCACGTACTCAGCAAGGCCACCCTAGCAAATTGGTCAAAGAAAATCCCAGCTCAAGATATTCCGTACATACTTTTTCTCTGTTTACTGCAGAAATTCTGAATGTGAGTATTGCAAGTGGCATCTCACTTTATCAAAGAGAAAGTACAACATGAAACCCTGAATCAGAAGTATAGTCTTATACTCATCACTTTTAACTTTCACGATTTCGGAAGTCTGAATTAATCCCATAAGGCCGACTTGTTGATGAAAAGTGTATTATATTTGGAAATGTTCTCTAGCCTTTCAAAATAAAGGGAGCTGTGGAAGCCATAATCTCTAAAATACAAACAACAGAAGCTGCCTGAGAAGGTTTTAATGAGACATGAAAAGAGCTTACGTATAGCACGTGGGCCTTTGTAGCTAGCAGTGCTGTAGTTTACATTATCCATGTGACTTTTGTAATAGTACTGATTTTTCTTATGTACGCAGCTGACAGTCTGTCCTAGTAAATCATCTATTCTTACTGTGAGTTTTTCCTGCATCCCGTTGATATGTCTAGTTATTGAGCAGTTTGGGAGAAGGGCTACTGAATTCTTTTTGTTGTCATCCGAATTAGTTATC
Organism: Crypturellus tataupa; assembly: GCA_034781795.1. Lineage (NCBI taxonomy): Eukaryota > Metazoa > Chordata > Aves > Tinamiformes > Tinamidae > Crypturellus > Crypturellus tataupa. Next base: position 808,219 of record JAWLRI010000185.1, read on the forward strand.
TTTCAAATTCCTTTGATTAATGAAAACTTTTTATTTTTATTTATTTGTTTTTAATCCATGCAAACAAATGTGTAAGAAAGCAAATGTTTTGGTATAAAGCCTGATTGCTATGGCTTTATCTTGCAAATGAAATGTGTGAATTCTTAAACTCTTTCTCAATCTAAGCCATGCATATATTTTGCACCCTGAGCAACTGCTTAGATTTCAGTGTGTTGGGGAAAAGGGGCTTCTTCCTCTGCCCTTGGGAATGAGTGTGGCTGATGCTGCTGAGGCCAAGGCTATTGTTGTTTGCTGAGCACTCTCCTACCTTGTTTGCAGATAGGCTGTTCTGCAGTGCTGTTGTGGTGAATTCCCCATGACCGTAGGTGGAGCGTGGGTACAGAGATGTGCCCCTCTCAAGGTGGCAGTGCTTCCAGGCAAAGGCACTACCAGTTCTGTAGGTATCCTGTAGACATCTGGGATGCACAATTGGTTTGGATTTATACACACAAATTCTGGCTAAACTTCATTTTAGGCATTTTCTGTGTCTGTCTTGAGCCCTTATGTAGAAGTCTGCAATTTGTAAATAGAGATCAGCTATTATAAGGTGTTTTTTTTTTTTTTTCTGGTACTGTTAAAAAGATTTTACCACCACCTTCCTCCTCTTTGATACTCCACCAGACTAATTAAATCAATTCAACTTTACTGCTTCTGAAAACATTTAGAAGGATATAATTTGCTTATCTCTTGTTTGTTTTGGTTTCAGTTCTGGGACTTGCTTTTTAAACAGAAAGCTAACACTTGTTTTTGCGGTGAAGATCTTTGTGAATGATCACACTTTTTTTTTACCCTGCATTTTTAACAGTTTTGTTTGCTGCAAGCATGGTTCATTATTTATTAAAAAAAAATAAGGCGAATTCTTGTTTCTTTTCTTTAGGCTTTAGGTAGATGTCCTTCTGCTCTGTTCCCTTTTAATAGTTTGATGCTGCTGAATTTCTCTAATTAATCCAAATGAAAGATCATAATATGGTATTGGTAGCAAGGAGGTGTGAGAAGGAATTAAAAGGTTGTTAGCACACAGCAAGTCACTGGAACTGAAGATACTTTGCAGTAATTTCCCCAATTGTCCATTTGGGAGAGAATTGTGTCTGTTTATTTACCTAGCTTGCTTTTAGCTCAAACCTCTTAGGATTTAGTGGATATTGAAAACAGCAATGTGTGGAGGCCAGATATATGCTAGAAGGATAAGAATGCCTGCATTTTGCCTTGGGAAGTGGAATTATATCTCTATCCTATGCATAACAAGCTATTTATCATGTTTAGAAAACAGCAGTAGGTAACAAACTTGAAACCTTTACAGGTAGAAGGTCATTTATATCTCCCAAAACATTATTTTTGTAAAGAAGGATTTTCAACATTATGACATGTTATGTTGCAGTTTGCTCTGGAATGCTTCAGTCATTTTGTAGTGTATCATGTTGGATTTAATCTAGGGCCACTTGAGATGCCAGATGAAATGATACAGGTCTGAATTAAATTTCTCTGTTTCTTTTATGCTCATTTTAAGAGGGTGTGATGCCTGTCACAGAAGTGGTAGCCCATTCAAGGAAACAGACTCAGTCGGATTGGAGTTCAGGTGATTTTAAGGCTAACATACGTGGAGTTATGTGGAGTGTGGGGACAGGGAGAGGACTGGGGGCTTCTGGCTAGCCAGGAAGGAGGTTTTAGGAAACTGTTCAGTGAAGGGATCCTGATATAGTCAGAAACTCTGAAACAAGCTGTGTCTTTCAGGCAAACAATATCTAACATGGAAATCTGCTGTAGGGACCTTTACACAAGATCATGCAATTGCTGATGTTGGAAGGGATCTCTGGAGATCATCTAGTCCAGCAATGGTGCGGAAGCAGAGTTAGGGCATGTTTCCAAGGACTGTGCCCAGATGGCTTTTGAACATCTCTAAGAATGGGGACTCCACAACCTTCAGTTCCGGTGCTCTGTTACCCTCACAGTTAAGCAAACTTCTTCATGCTCAGAGGGAACTGCCTGTGTCTCAGTTTATGCCCATTGCCTATCATCTGCTCATTGGACACCACTGAAAAAGAGTCTGGCTCCATCCTTTCAAATACTTATAAGCATTGATAAGATCCCTGCTCAATCTTCTCTTCCTGAGGCTTAACAGGCCCAGCTCTCTCAGCCTTTCCTCATATGGGAGATGTACCTTTGTTATTTTAGTAGCCCTTCACTGAACCCTCACCAGTAGCTACATCTCGCTCATACTGGGGAGCCCAGACCTAGACAATATACTGCAGATGCAAACTCACCAGAGCTAAATAGAGGAGGAGGATCTGCTTCCTTGATCTGCTCACAAGGCTCTTCCTAATGCCCTCCAGGATATTGGTGGCCATGGGCATATGGTCAGCAGGACTAGCAGGTCCTTCTCTGCAGAATTTCTGCCCAGTAGGTCATCCCCCAATCTGTACTGGTGCATGGGGTTGTTCCTACCTTGTTCAGCATTGCTTTGATTGAACAACATGAGGTTCCTCTCTGCCCATCTCTCAAGCCTGCATAGGTCCCGCTGAATGGCAGCACAGCCTTCTGGTGTATCAGCCACTCCTGCCAGTTTGGTATCAGTAGCAAACTTGCTGAAAGTGGACTCTCTCCTTTCGTCCATGTCACTGGTAAGCTGAACAATTCAGGACCGAGGAATGACCCCTGTGGGTCAGTGCTAAGTACAGGCCTTGAAATAGACTTTGTGCCACTGCACTTGAGCTTGGAGGAATGGTCCTTTTATATTAACCAGCTTTCTTGAAGTCCTTTTCTTTCTAAGGTCCTATCTTGTGGGATTCTTCCAGGGATATCCTGAAGAGGCCGAGGTTTGCACTTCTGAAGTCCAGTTTTGTGATCATAATTTTTGCTCTGCACCCTCCTGACAGGACCCTGAACTCTATCTTATGTCACATGGTCATATAGGCCCTCAAAGAAGATCCCAGATTAAGCTACTTCACTTTGATAGAACATTAATTAGTTAAATGCAAAACCCTGGGAAATGAACTTGAATCTAATCATTTACCTGGTGCCCATAGTTGTGGGCTGCACAAACTGATACTACAATATCACCTAAAATAATGTTGCAAATATATTAAAAATATAAAGCTAACTAGTTTCATTTATACAAGGAGTTAGTTCCAAATTAAAAAAAAAAAAAAAAAAAAAAAAAAAAAAAAACTACCTACTAATGGCTTAGAAAATGGCATGAAGTAAATTAAATTTGAAGATTATGTTAAGTAGAGGATGCCGAGATAAACATTGGGACAGAACTAATGGGAGTCTTGAGAGATCTGAAATATAGGCAGGAAATAAATGAGATTCAGCACAGAAAAACAGAGTTCTATAACAAGAATTATGCTCTTAGTTTGTCGTGGGATGTTGAAATATCTCTCTTCTTTTGTGGGATAGCTTTCTGTCCGAACTACGCTTTTTTTTTTTTTGTGAGAAAGGTGGGTCAGGTTGCCTAGAGTGCATTGAATTCTTCCTAAATACTAAATGCCATGCATCTTAAGAGTCATTTGAGGGATTTTGCTTATAGAGGACATGGGAAGCCAGCTGAAACATATTTTTATTTCCAGAATGATCCAGAATGAGATATTGTACTTCTAAAATATAGCTGGTATAGCTCATGTTCTAGTTATTCACAATGGTTCTGTGTGTTATTCAGTACTTTGTCTTTTTATTATCTGCTGCTGATTTTTTAAAAAAAAATCTTGTGGCATCCTTTATTTAGATTAAATTAATCATAGTGTTGTTAGATTTTGTCTTAAGCTTAACTAGATTCATCTTTATGTCCTTGACTTCTAGTCATAGCTTGCATCCCAGTTATAAACATTAATTTCTTGAAACTCAAGAAATGTTTTCTTGTCTCGAAGGTGTCCCAGTTCTCTTCAAGTAAAAACTAAAAATAAGGAAATTTGGATCCTGTCCTTGGGACAGTGAATCTTTAATCTTTCTTGCATTCACTGAACTTTCTTGACTCTTCATTAAATGAGCAGAGCGTTAAGGGAGTATAGAGGGCCAAGGGAAGCTACTTTCACCTTTAGGTCTGGAGGAACTTAGAAGGTTAATCCTTGTGCTAAACTTATTTGTTGCTCATGACTAATGGAGGGAAGAAAAACATTCACTTATTACTTCAAAAAGGCTTATTGTATGATCTGTCTTTAAATAATTTGACTTTTGAATCTGACTTTAAATAATTCTTTCCTGCTTTCAATTAGTTTAGAGGAGTGACAGTCAAGCTTTTTCAATTCGTGAGCGGACTGTAGGCAGCGTGAAGAGTCTGAACTCATTTGGTAGTTGTTATTGCAGTGGTACTTTCATAGTACTGCAGTCACGGATAAGGACACTTTGGAGATAAGGGCACACATATATAGGCAAAAGATTTCCTCGTGGTGTGTTAGACATATGGTTTTGGATGTGGTTCTAGCCCTGCAGTTTGGTTGGATAAATGCAAAACTACTTATTTGTGTATGACAATGGTGAATTGGTCATAACTTGTATTCTGTAGATGGCACCTGCTGGTTGCCAGCAAAATTTCACTTGCATTGTTCTAGCTTCATCTACAAGCCCCCATCACAAAAGGAACAAGTCAGATACCTATTTTCTCCCTTATTAAGGGAAAAAAATGTGCACACCACTGTGCTCTGATGAGAATAGTGTAGTCCATGCTTTTAACATCTTAACAACCTTTTCTTGAAGTTTCTCTTTTGCTTCTCTTTTAAAAAAACACAGCACGACTGATAAGTATCTGAAACACAGGCTTTCAGCTTTGCTATTTCCTTCAATAAGCCAAGAGAAATGTCCTGCTATGTGATATTACTCTTGTAAATTGACTGCTTCACAGCTCTGAGTTGCTGAATACAGTAACTTTATGCTTTCCTTTTAGTAACACATTTTCAGAGTGGGGTTGCAATCCTAGGAGGGAGTATTGCACTTAATAGTGTTACTGAAATATATCAGAAATTAAAGGAAATTTTTAGTATATACGTGAGTTAAATTATTTAAAATGTGCGTAGCATGAAAAAATGTTATTTCTGATAATTGTCCTTCATAGAATTGTCATTGGATTCTTATCACTCTCTTTCTAAATCATAAAGCTTTGGATCCTTTATTTTCCTAAGCTGTCCAAGATAAGAAACATCATGTTAGAATCATTCAAAGAAAAACTGTCAATGGACATGGGAATATTCAAGATGCCAAAAGCATTTATTCTGCTTGCATCAATCACAAGTGTTCATAATCCACAGAATTAGTAGCTAATTAAAATTATATTTGGTTACTTTTCAACTTCTTGTAAAAGCAATCCAGTTAATAATAATGGAAAAAAAAGTGAAATCCCCTTTTTCTTTCTTTCTTTCTTTCTTTTTTTTTTTAATATAAATTTTCACTGATTTAGGCATGTTCTGCATAACAGCTTGTGGAAGCTTCTAAAGTGGAGACTAGTGCAACCTGAAAAAGTTTCCATTATCCTGTCTTTTGTGCTATCCAATATCTGACTTATCATATGGCATAGCTTTAGTTTAGTATCAGTGCATATTCAATAAAAACACATTTAATGTTCATGTCTAGTAATAATTTAGTTACAGGAGTTTCCAATTGTACATGTCAGTTGTTAGGATCAAATCCGGCTGTGTCTCTATTCCCAGAATTGGCTATAGCTGTGCTAATGGAATGTTTTCTACTGGCAAATGTTAACTTTTTAATGGTGGCACTGGTAGGTCTATTTGAAGAAGTGAGTAAAAGAAAGAACAAATGGCTCCATTTCTTTCTACCCATAGGTCTCTTGGTCAACAATGGCTTGATCATCTCAAGAGACAGGAAGATTTATTAGGTAATAAGTCCAGTCCTGACAAGTCAAGAAGATGCCCACTGGTTTTGATTCATTCTTAGCTTCTGTTATTCCTTTAATCATTCATTTGCTTTAGTAGGGACTTCAGTCAAAACCCCAAAGTGTTTTCCTTAAAGGCTTTTTGCCTTTCATGGTCTCTTTGGAGTTACTTAACATCCTGTGAGTATCTGAATTTTGAAATTTTATATGTTTCTACCATTTTTAAAAGTGTGTTTTCTACGCCAATAACCTCATTCTTTTCATCCAGCTGTATCTGGGCCTGACAACTATAGAAGTGAGGTCCTCAGAATGAAGAAAAATGAAAAGCGAGTTGGATTTTGACAAAAACGGCCCAACCAGTAGCAAAAATAAGTTACTTTCCTTTGACATAAATGTGTCAAAAATTGGAAAGTATTTGACTTCTGCCAAAGTTAGATTGATATTAAAAACTTTATATTGACTTATTCCCTCTAAAAGAAGTTCAAGTGAATTTCTCTTTTGGGTTCTTCTAAGGAGGCCTTTCTTTCTAGGTCTTATATTAGTGAATTATCCTAGACTATTTTTACAATTGTGTTCTATCTTTAATTTCATTTTTTTTTCTGCTATACCAAAGATAATATTTCCCTGTTTGCGCATTTATATTTTTCATTTCTTTCCTGGGAAAATATTCTTAAGAAGGAAAAAAAAGTTAATTTTTCTTGTCAAAGTTTGATTAATTTGATTTAATGTGAATAATTCCCTTTCTATTCTTTGTGGAATCAAAAATTGAAAAGATGAAAAGGCTCATTAGTTCTTCCAGATTTAACTAATGAATGATCTATGATCTAACTGATCTATGTTCACTAATGATCTATGGTTTGTCAACCCTTTTTTCCCCCCCTTCAACTGCTGAGTGAAAGAATTGTGAATTCTATATAGGAATGTTTACTCAGACAGATATCCCATTGTCTAAAATTTTTCAACAGCGTTTCTTTTATATTCCTTTCCGCTGCTTCTATTTACGGCTCTATGATTATAAAGCTTGTAAATTAGACTCATCGCATGTCAAATAATATTTTGGTTATCTGAACTAATATAAGTAGGTTTGGTCACCTAATCTCTTAACATATGTCTTCAATGCATATTTTACTGTAGTCTCTGTAAATATAAGCTAAAGATTTTTAAACTAATCCAGATGGAGAAAGTCACCAATATTTCTAATACATTGCACAACTGACTGAAGTCTCTTGATTGCTTTACGCAAATCTGTTTGGGCAGGGTTCAGAAAGGCTGTGCTTATAGTTTTATCACTTTCGTTCTCCTAGTGAGGGTGTTTATGAGGTTGGACAGTAAGTTAGATCAAGGAGTATAAAATGTGGTTTGACCAGAAAGAGAAAAAGATGATGAGTTTTGTTCAGCTCCATTCTTTTACCTTTTACCAGTATAGACTGCATAAAGCAGAGGGAGATAGAGAAGGAAAAATGGAGGACAACATAACAGCAGGATTTTCCCAATTGTCTTGGATCACTTAAAATGATCCTGAAACTGCAGTGTTACTCTCTAGTAGTTTTTAAAGCATATCCTTGCCTATACTGATGTTACCTTTTTACTAAATTATATGAAGGAATGAGGCTTTAATAGAGACTGTGCTTTCATTTCCCTCTGCTTGGTTTTCTAGAAAAATGAAACTATATTTTGATAGTTGTGGCAGAGATTACTTAAGAGTGATTGGGGATGGAGATTATGGTGGGGCGGCCTCCCATCAAAATGAAATAGTGAATTTGGGGAATGAGTAATTTATTAGCTAGAGATAATTAATTTGAATCCATAAAATGTGAATGCTGTGGTAATCTCTATTAAAGTAGCAAAATATTCTGCAGAGAACCCCACAATTACTTAAGAATTTTTGATGCTTTTTGTTTTACTTCCAGTTTCAAAGATTGATTTTTTTAACAGCAATTATGAACAACTTCTGTGATGCCCTGCATTTTTTCACCCTACCTTAAATAAAAGCTAATGATAATACTTAAAGTACTCAACAAAATCATATCAAATATGTCAAGACTAAAAGACCACTTTACAGAATACTTGATTTTTCTTTGAGATGTCTTGCTTTTTACTGAAAGACAGACAGTAACCTAAGCAGTCAGGACAGGCAGTCCCTCATAGAGAGAGGCCCTGGCAACATCTGCAAGCAGTGGGCAGCAACCTGCTGATACAATTCCCTGGCATATTTTGTGGCAAGTGTCATTTAATATATTCCACTCACCCTTATTACTCCATATACCACTGCAGATTTTTTTTTAATCAATAATAGTTTTTTGCAAAAATCTGAGGCTGTGCTGTGCCCTCACACTCAGTCCTTTTTTCACACAATCACAAAATGGTTGAGGTTGGAAGGGACCTCCAGAGATCATCCAGTCCAACCCCCCTGCTCTAGCAGGGACACCCAGAGCACGTGACTCAGGGTGGCGTCCAGGCGGGTTTGGAAGATCTCCAGAGAAGGAGACTCCACAGCCTCTCCGGGCAACCGGTGCCAGGGCTCTGTCACCCTCACAGGAAAGAAGTTTCAGTGACTTTTCTGGAATGGCATGGAAAGTGGATTTTGATAGCTGTTCCTTATCAACTGCTGTCAACCTGATCACTGAGCTTATGTCTTCCTGTGTGACCAAAAAGGTCAAACTAATATGGGAAACCTTACTTAATGTGTTTTAATAACTGAGGTCAATTAGCACCTTCCAGTGCAGCTGTTTGATTACATACACATGCAAACACTCTGTGTTATTTCTAATTTTAATTAACATTTTTATGAGTGTTAGGTCATTGAATATATGTTATTAATTAGTGAACTTCTGTTATTAATTAGTTGAAGAGCATCTGTTGTGAACTGTTGTGGATGCATTTGTCAGAGAAAATAAAATGTGCAAAGGTGGAGGTGGGGGACGTTCATGGGAGAAATCTAGGTGGAGAGTGCAATATACCACATTGAGGATACATCCTCTTTCACATTTTAAAGATATATATATATATATATATATTTTTTTTTTTTTGAGGTAGATGGTAAGGTGTGGTGTGAGTCCAAAGCTGTCCTGTGGAATTCCCCAGAACAACTGTATGTGCTGTTTTCTATAACCTGCAGTTGCAAAGCACAAGAGCGGAGTGGGACCTTCAGTCAGGCAGAGGGCGGGCTAAGTATCAAGCTTGTGTTCCTGCACTGTGAAATTTGTTTTCAAGCAATTGTCTTATCCCTAGAGGAAAAGAGGAAAAGATGAGAAATCTTGTGTTGCAAGTATTGTGTTCCCAAGGTATGAGCAAAATGATCGTGCATTTAAGAAACATTACCTCTACTTGCAGCTTGATAAAGTAGCTTTTATTTTTATTAAGGAAGTGACTGTGCCCTCTGTGTCTTCTGAAGAGACTCAAGTGCCGAAAGAATTCACTTCACAAATCATATCAGTGCTATTTAAATCTGTTATTTCATGTTATTTCTAACTCTTTTTAGAAATATTTTTATTTAAGTATGAGGTTTGAGTCGTAAAGAAACCAAATTTGTATGTCTAAGGTTTTTTTTTTTTTTTTTTAATAGTCTTTAAAGCAGCTTCCTCTGTATTTCTGGTTGGTTTTCATCTGAAAAGGTTAAATATTCAGAGAAAAAAAATGTAGAAAATGTGGCCATAAGTTTTCCAGGGATTGATTTTTATTGAGAAATAATCCTTCTGTTTTTCCTACATATATATCAGGGCTTACTTCTAATCTTGGAATCCAAAGCCTCTAAAATTGCTTTAGATTTATTTTTTAATTTTCTTTTGCAGATTGGCATGGCTTTCTAATATCCGACTCAATATTACTTAAACTGTAGTTTTAACATTAAACATCTGAGAAAGATGAATTGAGATGTTCAGAGTAATATTTATTTCTAAAAGCTGTTAGGGTCATTATTTCCGTTCTCCAAATTGATTCTTTTGTCCTTATTTGTGGATTTTGTTACTATCACTAAGCATGGAAGAGGGAGCAAGGAGAAGCTGTATTGGATAAAAAGATGGATAACTCAAATTTCTCTAGTGTGTATTTGCATACTTTATTCATCTGGTAATGATCTGTATTTAAACTTGCGGAACTATAAGGGACTCATTCCCAGAGGATCCCTCAATGCAATCCAGGCTGTGATCTTTAAAACTCTAATAGCAGAGTGGGCCACATGCCTACTGCTTTCTCTGCAAACTCCTCTTAATCCTCTGTATTTCCTTTTTCTACCTTGTTTTGTCTCGGTCAGTTGAAAATAATACCTTTCTGCTTCTCATCTAGGATGTGCACCAACTTGCGTGTCTATATGAAAAGACTTCTTTTGTTGTGTTTTTTTCTCTCTTTTGTGAAATATGTGAGAGTCCCTAATTACAGAGTAGCAACCAGAACTGCAATTTATATCACATAATTCTTCCACAGTTTGTAAATAAGGGCTGTAGCAGCAATACCCATTCTTTCTCCTGTGTATAGGTCTGAGAGTACTTTGTGGCTGAGTAATATTTTCATTATTGGGCATTTTCATTATTGGGCAATTTCAATATTGGGCATTGCCTCCTCAACTTAGAAATCAGAAGAAGAGGCTGCTATACTACTGTATAGTTTTGGCATCTCTTCCCTTACTATACGCATTTCCAATTGTGAGTTAATCCATGCCCCCTTGGTATGCATTGAGAATATGTCTTTATCTTTTTCTTTAGACAACAGAGTTTAGTGACAGAGTCCCAATGTAAAACTCTTGTCATTCAAAGAACTGGCTAGCTTCCTGAGGACATTAAATGCACAATCAAAATAGTCTATTTAGAAAAAAAAATAAAAGCGAAAGCACACTTCTTAATTTTCAGTTCTTCTTTACCTTTTGTGAAACAGCTTCAGAGATTTCTTAGCCTTTTCGTAAACTGCTAAACAGTATCAGACTTTTCTTGATTTCTGGAATTACTTACCAAGAGTAAACTGTCAAAAATAGAAGTTTCTTTCTCTTAAGGCCCATGTTTTCTGTTTCCTTTTTCCACAGAGATGAAAGAACAGGCTACAACAGATGAGCAAATGAATGAAAAATTAAATATTATTATGTGTTTTACTTTATGGTTTTTGTTATAAACTTAGGAAGGAATTCAAAATCAAATGATACACTTACAAGATATCATTGAGTATATTGATTGCATTGAGTCATCTTTGGGAAACAAAGACTTAAAAATAAATCATTTAGCCTCGTTTAAGGAATGTCTCCTCCATTTTATCTGTGTCCTTGCTAGCTTCATGTTGGTGTCTTAAAACTTTCTATAACTATAGAGACTTCAAGACTAGAGCAGATTATAAAGATCAGTTAGTAAAATGATTGATATAATTTGCCTTCTCTGAAATAAAGAAGAGATGACAACTTTTCCACCAACGTTGGCATTATCCAACATCTGTTTTGTTACATCTGTTTGTGAAGAATTCCACTACTATGAAGGAAAAAATAGAAGTATTTCATACGCTTGAAAAATTCTTTTTTTTTTTTTTTTCTGGGGTCTCAAAACCTCAGCATAGTGAGCTGTAAAGCACTCTTTTTTTTTTTTTTTTTTTTCTTAATTTCTGTTATGAAAATCAGCCAGATTTAACAGATGTCTGATAGATTTTAACAGGTGTCTGATAGTAACAGTTTCTATAATTTCTTGTCTATAATTTCTCTGTCATATGCTAGAGGGAGCTAAAGATAGTTACCTTCAGGTTGGGATCAGTAGGTGGATTCAGAGCTGAATAGGTGAATCCAAAAGTCTGGTGAAGCTACGTATACAGTTTTTGGTTTATAAAAGATGAGAGTGCTAATGATGAGGAAGATACATTACTGCCTTTGCAGACAAGTAATAGGAAGCTCATGTATCTTTTTTTTTCATGCTTTCTTAGAAGATTGCTACCTGAGGTTTGGTAAATAGCCTCTGTCCCCTCTGATTCTTCATGACAGCCCTTTTGGCCTCTCTTGCTGTATCTCAACACCCATGATCAAATCTGTCTGCTCAGGCAAGGGCTGCCCCCGGCCCCCCTAATCATTCCACTTTGAAACTCTGTGTGTGCCTAATGATTTATTGTTACATGTATTCTTGTACTGTGAGGAAAATGAGGATGAAACTGGGAACTTGCAATCCTTGTATGTTGCCCAATATAGTCCTCAGAAGAAGTCTAACCCTTACAGAATGGATTTTCTCATATGGTCACATATGGTTTCACTCTTGTGCTACTTGAGGTTAAAAAAAAAAAAGACTGCATCTGCATGGGTACATCTTGTAACTTTCAATCCTGCTTTTTTGTCTTTAAAATCACTAAATTAATAATCATTTGAATGTTTGCTTCTCTCCAAAAGGCAATTGTCTGTACCAGCAATAATTAGATACCTGGTTAATATGCTTTGTGTATTTATATGTTATTAGGATTTAATTCTAGAGAGACAATATTGTCTCAACTGACAAACACAAAGAAATCTCCATATGTATTGTATTCTGTTAGTTTTCTTAATGTTTTAAAATCATTTGTTCTGAAGACTTCTGGGTAAAATTGCCATGAAATGCATCTCTCCCAGCCTCATATTTTTAGTGTTTTAATTTTGCTTCTGAAACTTTGAACACTGCTCACTTGTTCACTCTGTATCCTTGTGTACTCTATCCACACTATAACTTGTTCACACATGATAATGTGAGAGGCTCCAGGTTCTTTTGTCAAACACATGTGTTTGCATGCCAATGTAGTGAGTATGAACTTGCTGCTGGTCCTAAGGCACCTTGCAGTGCCATTTTTGGATAAATGTTATAGAAGAAGTTAGCTTTTGCATTTTCAAGCACTTCATCAGTGGATAGATAGTAGCTGTCAATACTTGTAAAACTAGATCAAAACCAGTCAGCAGCCTTTGGAAATACTTCAGGAGCAAAGGACGTTTTTTTTTTTTTTTTTTTTTTTTTTTTTTTTCTCTCAAGTTAGAGAAAGCACAGGGAGTTCTAGAAATATTTTGTTAATGGCATTTTTTACTTTGCTACTGACTAGCATGTGATCAAGAGATGCACATCTCTAGTTCTGACTATATTTTTGTATCTATATGGCAGTAAATGCTGTGCCTCATGCATTGGTGAGGATATTGGCTCAGTATTTCTAAAGAAATGGAGACTGTCCATTGACTTGTTTATCAAAAGAACTCTGGTACACAGATACTAAAGTGGGAATGTAAAGCATTTTTGAATAGGTTTTAGAGCACAAGAAAAATTAGTCATATAAATGTTGTCCAAATTAATTTGATTTGTTGGTAGAGGTTATGCTTATTTATCATGCTCTATTGGGGTGCCAATATACCCATACACTTGAAGGGAAGTGTTTCTACCATGGGGGTTTCTTTCAGAACTTCATTGCAATTTGTTTCTAGGCACACACTGCTGTTGGTTTTGATTTCCAAATGTATCCTGGCTGCAAGTCTGCCAACTGGCAAATCTTTTTCAAATTTGCTACACAGGTGTTTTCAGACCTTAAAGAAGCAATAAGCCCTTGCATTCATCATAGTCCCTTATGTATGAACGCCTTCACATTACTCATTTATTTGCTCTCTAAATCATGCCCATTAGCCACCTGTAAATGCTGGCATATGCCAGGCATATCTCCCTCTCTCTTTTTCGGTGTCACGTATCCTGAATTTTGTGATCAGAAGTATTGGAGATTTTTGGGACAGAGGCATTCTGGGGAAAAAAAGGAATATTAAAGATTTTAGAAATATCTTCAACTCTGTAAAATGCTGTGATATGCATTTTGTATTGTGTTCTTTGTGCTCAAGAATCTTTATGAAATAATTTTATCGGAAAATTGTTTCTTCTTAGAGAAAGCATACTGTATGAATATATTTTTACTATGTTTATGAAAACCCCATTAGCTGCTATCAGTGTAGCATGTTTTTTATGATTTGTGGCAAATAGACAAAAACATTAAGTGCGAAAATTTCAGTATTGTCTGTGCTGAATCTAAGATGTATTTTTACCAAAAATATCTCAACATTACCTTTAAAGCATGTTACTAGTTTAAGTGTGTACTAGTCTGTGTATAAGGCCCAAGTCTCCCCCTTTTCCTGTCTTAACTATATACAGTGAGGGAGATGCACAACCAGGTTTGTCTCATAAAATATGAATTCCAGTTATCTAGAATGTAATCTTTTTAAAATCTGTATCACAAACATGGATAGTTGGAATGTTCCAGGGTCTGTATATACAGGCAGGACATTATCCATCTGAAAGTGACTTTTACTACAAATGGATTTACAGTTATCAAGGTTAACAAACTCTTCACCATATTTCCTACTTTTTTTCCTGTCTTTTCCTAAATTCTCAAACAAGTTTATCATAATAGAAGACTCATATTTTGAGAGAGGTATAAATTAATCAGTACTGTGACTTCTCTAATTAATAGTGGTTTAAGTAACCAGGTATAGTAGACAAGAAAAAGACTGACTTTCTCCAATAATCAAATTTGTCCATAGTACCATCGATAAATCATTTGTGGATGGATATATTTGGTTTTATGCTCATTATACTATGATTATTTTAAAAGGTGCTTTCACAAGAAAAGGAGATGATATAAGATGTATGAGGAGGTAAATACCACCCCAATTTCATGAGTTTTCAAACTGGTCTGCTTTGGCAAAATGACTGGCATTTTAAAGTGGGCCTGTTAAGCATTAGAATATTTTGGGGAGATTTTTAGTACAAAATATAGAGATGTTATTACTTAGTTTACCTAATATCAGATCATGCTTTGGGTAATATATAGGGGATTTTTTTAAAATTGAATGAATTAATTGGTATTTGGAGGCAGACATTCTGTTTGGGGTATTTAAAGTTTTTATTAAATGCTTTTCAATTCCACATGTAGAAAATGTAATTGACAATTTAAAATATTCTGTTCTTACTAGCAGATATCCAATGCTAAACTAATGATTGCATTCTGGAACAACTTTTCTGTTTTACTTTGCAGTTTTATTTTTTAAGTACTCCAGTAAACTTTTTGTATGCCAGGACAGCAGATGAGGTAGCAAATATAAGAAATTCAGATCCTAATTCATTCTCCAAGGTTACTCAAATGATGATAAACAATCATCTACCTTCTTGTCTTGCAATGACATTCAAGTTTAGGGTCAAGATGTGCTGAGATTACACTTTCTAGGGAACTTTGAGAACTGGAAGTCATGAGCAATTAATGACTTTGGGAAGATGGAAGAATCTGCAGATATTGCTGGAAATTCTTCCAACAGAAGCTTGTAATAGGATATTTAGACTGACATGTAATATATCATTTTAGTAAAAGAACGATCTGACCCAGCTGTCTGAGGAAGCCATAAGAAGTTCTGAAGAGAAACTTGCTGATGAGATGAAAGTAAAACTACTCATCTGTGATGTGAAAACCTACATAATTTTCAACTCCAGAAGAATTTCTTGGGGGCCCAAAATGTCTACTCCTAATTTCACTCCTAGTGTTCCTGAGGCTGTACTCAAGCTTGTGCTTCTTCCAGATGAATTCTTCAAAGTGGAGTTGTCACCACAGATCAGCTCTTTTGGTGAGAGACTGTCCAGAGAAAGGTGATTGTTGTCAATGAGATACAGATATTCTATTTTAAATTACATGAATGTCAAATAAAGTATCATACTCTGTAGGAATCTCATGTCGTTGATGAAGGACTAGATTTTCCTCTTGAGAGTGGATCGGGTTTCCTCTTGCATGGTTTTGGAAAAGGCAGGAAAGTTTGTCTGTATGGGTGCTGTCATAGTGTCCACTGACCATGCTTATTGATTGCTGTTCAATCAGCAAAGTGTTTGCTGTGCGAATATTCAACAGAATTTTCCACCTGTGCAAGAAAAGTTCACAGTACATAATTTTGCAAAACAGTAACACTAAGTAAAATAAGATTATTTGGAAGTGGCTTCTTCACTATATATTTCCTGTTAAAATGATCAAGTATCTCTAACTCATACAAAGGCTTATTCAGGCTCTTGGAAATTTACTGCTTGATTATTTTCTTCCTGACCTCCCCTACCAATCCTCAGTCGGACAAAGTAAAGGAGATATTAAAAGAAGACAACCAGGAGAAAGAAAAATCATCTTTCCTCAAATATTCACATAGTTGTTTCCTAAACAATTTTAGAAAGTGGGTATTGTCAAAGTTTAGCTTGAAGTATTGACCATTTTTGAAAGAGTGTCTGTAATGTGTTTCTGTGGTTCCTACCACAGACACATGGGTGTCTAGGAACCCATGAGCTCATGGATAGCCAAGCCCTATATTTTTATTATTACTTGTGCTTTGGATCCGGCTTTGGGTTTTCAAGTCAGTAAGGCAGCATGTGCTCAAGTTCAGTTACAGGAAATGGTGTCATGCTTTGGAGCTCTTGCTGAACTGTGTCTGGATCCGAGATCAGTGCGAGTTGTAGAGCAAGTGCATAGATAGTGAAATAGAATGTGGCGTCTACTAGCTGCAACAAATATATCTGTGGTTGTTGAACCTTTCTTCTAAGAACTTCTCAGAACAATACAATGTATTCAACTACTGCTCAAAAAAGTTCTTACTGCTTTAATACAGAAGCAGGTAGGTTTGGATGGATATAACCCATTGCAAGGTCAATGAATTTCGAGGGAAAAAGACTTTGAGTTCCACCAGAACTCAGAACTAAGATAAAATACTTAGAGCATTTCCTTCTCAATTCTGAAACTTCAATAACTGACTCTGGGACAGCAGTTTCTTTTCCCAATTATTTCCAAACATTTCATTTTAATTAACACAATACAAAAATGGAAATACCTGAAAATGCTACTTTTTATTTATCTTGCAGCTTCAAGGGAGTTCGTTTCATTTTTATTTTCATCTTCCTTTTTGTTCCTTTAGCCCAGTTCTGAAAAGTGTTTCATAGTCTCGTGAAACTGAGAGTAGCAGTTCTATGAAGAACTGATACTGAGAAAAAGAAAGGAAACAATTGCTAACTGCATACCTAAATTGTGTTTGGTTGTTTTTCTGATGACTGATTGTCTTTTTTATTTAGGCTTCAAATACTTTTGGAAATTGGCTGTTTTCCATGCAGCACCTAGCAACTTTGTTTTTCTGATGTGCTGTGCTTTTAAATAAAGAGCATGAGTTTCAGAAAATTAGGTCCATTTAAGACATTTCAAGTTTGAAAAGAAACAGCTGAGGCACTAAAAATTTCTGCTTGAACATGTGAGCATCAATGTTCAATATTCTTAACCCAGAGAAGGAAACCTCAGTTTTGGGTTTCTTCAGAGAACTGTAGGATAGTGAACAGCTGCAAGAAGCAGAATTCTTCTAGCAGTCAGGCTTACAAGTTCATAGGAAGCAACCTGAGTGCTATGAGGCAGTAATTATATTAACAATATTAGAATAAAGATTGACCACATTTTAAGTGAAATGTTTGAAAATAATGAAAGAACCATTCTTGAGTTAGAACTGGCCTTCAGATTTAAAAATAAATTTTGCCTCACTGCATAATGAGATCTTGTTTTACAGGTGTGGCACACCAATAGAAGGATGTCTGGGATTCATTCATTTTCTGGGATTAGTCCCACTGAACCCAAGAGATCATCATTTTTCAAGTAGCAGAGTTTATTAGAGATAATAAGTTCTACACATATAACAGATACCAGACAACACTAAGCAACATCAAATCACAGCATCATGATCTATAAACTACTAGAGCTAAAAGTATAGTTAAGCTATAAGTAGATCTAGAAGAGGAATATACATATCAGTTTATACATCAGGTTAGATTGCAGATGCATCGCCTAATGACTGTTGTCCTTTCGTTGTCCTTATGGGCCACTCCTCCACTAATAGTTTTCCTGGCTTGTTTACACCATGCTTGAGCTGCTCCAAGATGATTTGTGTCCTCTCTGGCAGCTGGCATGAGGTGCATCCCTGCTGATAGATGGTTTTCAGGCCTACAAGCTGGCGAACAGCGAGTTCGACTCCATGCAGAGATATGTGGCTTGCTTTATTTTGTCCTTTCTGGGTTTAGTTCATTATCTGGTTGAGCAGTGCCAGAGCACAGTTACACAGCAGAACCTTTGGCCTCCCCCGACAACAGTATGTATACCAAAAGGTAGCACTACTCATGTTCAACTCATCTTCTAGGTCTTTTAGTACTGCCAAATGCACGTGTTGGTGTGCACTTTCCAAATTTAATCTAGGCATTTCTGTCTTCTCAGATATTACCTGCTACTGCCAAAGTCTAAGATGGACTCTGGAGGACAGCTTAACCTCTTTTCTGTATCTTTGACAAACCCATCCTCTAAAATGCATACCTTTTATTTTTTTTTTCCCATGTATTTCCTCTTTTAATTTACTAGATCAAGTAAAGCTTATTGGACTAAACTGATAAGCTTAGAAGAAAGGTATCGCTTCACACTAGTTGTTGGTCTGCGAGGAAGTTGTAAAACTGGAAAGTTTTTAGTGGAAACAGGAGAAAACTATAAATAATTCTACCTGCAAAACCTGCAACAGATGTCCCAATTCCATGTTGGTAATGAAGCATCTATTTTTTCCTGTTCTTTCCTTGCTTTTGTTTCGTATTTGAGTTCACTCTTCCTTACTTTTGCATATACGTTTCTTCTGTGAAAATATTATTCCTCCCTAAATTTTCTGGGAAAAATTCTGAAAGCAAAGAAATTAGTGGCAGAACTGATCCACGGATTCCCCACCAGACCTTCTGTCCAGTCTGGTGTACAATTTCCCAGTGTCGTTTTGTCTCAGCCTATTTGCATCTGTGCATCATAAGGGTGCCTTTTTCATGCTGTCTACATCAAGATGATTATCTCCTATTCAGGCTTGGATTTGCATCTTATGATCTCTTGATTGATGAATTTGACTTGATAGATTGTTAAATTTTATTTACATTATTGCTGTAACTGTACATATTTATCTACTCTTGAATTTTTTTTGTTATTTTATGCAAAAACAAATGTGTATAAGTGTTAATTTATGATGATTCTGAGATTTTTTTTCCTGTTAGCATGTGCCCTGGGAAAAGACAGTATTTGGACAAATTTGAAAGAGCTTCAGGAAACTTGCAGAAATACTGATTTTTTTTCTCAACACTGCAGTTTTCCATGCCTTTTTCTGCACTGAAGCTGCAGCCTATTGAGGACTTTGATTGGAGGGTTAGTCATGAGGGACTGTGCTTTCAGTGGATTGCTTACCTAATTTTAGCTGAAAATAAAAGCCAGAGTCGAGAAATTGTTTTTCTGATGTTTGAATGATCTGGCAATAGTCCAATTGTGCTTATTGTTTTACAGCTCTAGAGAGAGATCAGTTTGGTCTGGAAAAAGTTTTTAATGCTGAAATCCTTCCAATGCTGTACTATAATCATTAGAAATAAGATTTATTTTTTTCTTGAAAGGTTCTGTGTATGTTACAATTCTGTTATGTTTTCTGTATGTCCAGGGAGCTGTCTAGTAGTTGCTTCCGCTACAGTATTGATATGGGGTCTGGTAACTGTATTTTGTGTGACAAATGCACAAACTAATGGTGAGGCTATACAGCAGCCAAAATTACATAATCTCACTTTAGACTGGATAACCCAAGGGCTTGGTGTGGTTGTGAAGCCATTAAGGTTAGTTCCAACTTTCCATCTTTTATGTGTGTATTTGACAGGTACTTCCTGAGCTCTTCACTGCTGCCATAAGACCCCCAGTGATCAAACTAGTTTGGAGATGTCTGAATTGGCTGTGGTCACATCTGGGAACGCAGTGAGGGAGGCTATGTGCTAGTTTAACTGTTGAGCTACTATATCTCCTGGCCTAAGTATAAGAAACTTCATCAAACAAGCAGGCTACTTGTAATATGTATAAGTGGTGGGTGTTTATATGTGCACACACTTTAATAGGCTTTTTTTTTTTTTTTTTTCCTCAGAAAAATTAAGTGCAGTATGCTTTCATAAGTTATAAAGTGGTGTAGGTTGTTCTGCATGCTGGAAAGGAAGGAGGAGGTGGTAAGAACCATAACTGGAGTTGCCCATCAGGCCACTGGGCCAGCCTTTCCTTGCCTCCCATTCGGGAAGGGAGAATCTCTCTAGCTATTTCTGTGCATAAAGTAGCCACCTTGAGGTTTATTGGAGTATGGTAGGGTGGTGAGAGGAGAAAGGGGGAACTGATATAGACGAAGATTGTTTGTGTAAAATCTTCATCTCCTGCAGAGCTTTCACCCTTTTGCCTAGCACGTTACTCATTGCTCCTGGCTTGATTCAGGTTCACAAACCGAAAGCAAAGATGTTTAGCCTTTGGGGCTTATGTGCCCTCATGGTACTGGTAAGTCAGTCACAAGTTGACCCATAAATTGCTACGTGCTTTGCACTTTTGGAGGAGTGATTAAGAACAGCGTCTACAAATAAGCTATTTGTATTTCACAGTCATCAGCAAAACGTTGCTAATAGATGCTGTAGTGCTTGGCTTTGGCTTGCCCTTTACAAAATTCATACAGTCTGCCCTGTGAATCATAGACGGCAGATGCTCTGAGGCCTGATCTCTCTGCTATTTACCAAAACTGAAAAGATATTAAACATAGGGAAGTAGCATAGATATACACGACACTGCTGAGGTTAGGCCATGTCATTTAGATTTGCCTCTCAAAGGTTACCTTTTTGTACATGACATTGTAAAGATGAGGTATTGTACAAATACATTTTTAAGAACAAAGCCATATCAAGCTATGAGTGCTCACAAGCCTCTGTTGCACAGTCTATCAAATACTTTTTGTCAAAATGATAAATATCAAATATTGATTTGTGTTACGTTCGTGGCACTCCTCTTGAATTTGTCAAATTTAATGGATCTTGCCCATGATGTTTCATTTATCATGGGATCCATAGTCATTTTCAAGTGAAAAGGCAGCTCCTATGATTGAATAGTAACTTTAACATTAGTCTGGATAAAATTTGCCTGCTATTGATTGAAGTCAGGTGTCTCTATAATTATGGAAGTCTGGTCCATCACTCTTTCCTTTTAAATGATGTGTCAATAGTAATCTCAAAAAAGAGTTTGTTCAGCCTGTATGTAA
This sequence comes from Crypturellus tataupa, assembly GCA_034781795.1. Lineage (NCBI taxonomy): Eukaryota > Metazoa > Chordata > Aves > Tinamiformes > Tinamidae > Crypturellus > Crypturellus tataupa. Next base: position 829,134 of record JAWLRI010000185.1, read on the forward strand.
GAAAAAGTTTTATAAGAATACTGAGGAGTGAATTTCCTCAGCCGAGAGAGACAATTCTCTGGTGCATATAACCACTTACCTCTCGGATACTGTCACATCTTGGCACAAGGTTAATAACTTTTTAAAGAAAATCATGTGAAAAGTTGGTAGTTTCATTTGATGGAAGTACTTCAAGAGGAAAAAAATGGACACTACTTAGCACACAGTTACTGCTTTCGTTGTTAGACTTAATAAGAAGAAAATGCTATTTCATGTGCTGAAAATAAACAGCTCTTACTCTTAGCTCAACAATTACTTGTCAGTGTTGCAATACCTCTGTTAAGATTCTCTTTTGGTCTGTTTTGTTGTTGCTTGTCAGTGTATTATTCCTAATGAACTCTATTTTCAAGCTAAAAACCTTTGAAGTAGTTATCTAATCTCATTCTAAAATGAGAATATTAACCAGAAAGGCAGAATAGTATTTTATGAGTAGATTTGTAATGAGTAATCTGATTCTTGTAATGAAATGTTACATAGTTTAGGAACACATTTTGGAAAATATAGATTTTCTTTTTTCTTCTTGGTATTTTTAAATGTCAGGAATGTTTAACATAACTTAATCTGGTTAAATTTTGAGATCCTTTTTCCTGTAGTGGTTTTCTTCTTAGAGCACTGACAGTGTTCCTCCTACCTAAGAAGATTCCCTGAGTAAAATATAGGCTTATATAATCTCTCAGTAAATGTTTATTTTGAATTTTTCATACATTTTGATAACATTAACATTAACAAAGCTATATTAATTTAATGAACTGTAATCATAAATGTTTAAAAGAGTATGAGGAGCTTATTGACATTCAGATGTGCTTATTTTGGTTGTTTTAGTCTTACTCTTTGTATTCTAGCTAGGCATCACTACAACGCACATAAATTCTCCAACTAAAAAAATCTATCTGGTAATGGAATGATTTTGTTTCCATGTTTCATCAGCTGGTTTGGATCAAAGTAGGAAGGATGTTTCCTTCTTTTAGTCTCCCTCTCTAGGGAGGTAAAATTATCGTGCTAGGATCTGCTTAAGGATACCCTGTTTCTGGTAAATTTTAATTCTGATAAAATATTTTTTCTGCTTTAAACCTATTCAAATCCTGGAGTGGAGGTTTGAGGTCGGGTTATTTTTGTTATGACAGAGTGGATGGAACTAAAAGAGCAACTGAATTCAGAGCTTTTGCATGAAGAAAGTGATGGTGTTCAGTCTTTTCAAGTTTTTACCCAGATAGCTCTTAATGTACCCTTACACCTTGCTACTTCTTATTTGCCTTCTTGCCTCTCACTTCCTCACCCATTTTATCCAAAAGAGCACAAAATTAATCTCTCTATGAGAAGGTCTGTCTATTTGGAGGCTTCCGCTTCAGGCTGCAGCAGCAGATACGATTAGTATTGTCGTAGACCCTAGAAACAACTTCAGCAATAATTCCTCTAAGAGACATAAGAAGTGCAATAACAACCACTTGATGTAAAATAGCTGAGATAGAGATATGCCTGCTACAGTAATCATAGTTCTGGTATTGAGATGTGACTGTCATTTAGTGATTCAGAATATGATAAATCTGGAGAAAGAAGAGAATAATGTTTAGGTGCATCTCTATAGCACTTTAAGTTTTACTTAAAGACAGAGAGGAAGCTTGTTCTACCTTTAAGTTATATTGTGCTGTCATAGAAGTAGCTGAGGTAGAATGTGACACACGTACTGTCGTCTTATGAAAACGGCTGCAAAATATCCATAATTGTAATGAAGAAAAAAACTAAATGAATTGTCTAGCCATAGGGACTTTTAGTGTTTTATTTTGCTATTGTTAGGGAGACTGTTAGATGTCTTAAAATGGAAACTTTCATTTACTGCCAAAAATATCCCAGTTACCTTTATAGAAAATAGTTTCAGAGAGGAGCAAAAGTCCCTGTGAGAAAGACTGGAAACTAAGTGCAGTGAGGCACCAAAGATGCCATTGCAGATGCTACAGCTACTCACAGGGTACCCTCAGAAAAGCTTGACCTGCGTGCATTACCCTAAAAGGACATTTTTTGCTGTTTTGATTGCTCTATGGTTGAAAATGCCCTTTGAAAAGAGCCATGCTGCAGTGCGTGAGCACTCAGAACCATCAGCTGATTCCGTGTGGCAGCTAGTAGGAAAGTAAATTTCCAGTAAAGCCTTTTCTCTGAAAGGGTCTGTTTCAGGGACTTGCCTGACCTGACAATAGCAATGACAATTGGGTGTTGGAGACAGGAGGGTTTTTGATACACACTGACTAGTTCAGTGCTCTCTTCTTACTGTTTGAAATGCTGACAGTGGAATGATTTATGATGCACCATAAATAAGAGTCAGTATTGCTACATTTCTCTTTTTTTCTTCTTCTCTTTTTGGCAAGAAATGTACATTGTTTAAATAAGTTGAGAGAAGCATGTAGTTCAGGAACAATTTAAGTTTCATTTACAGTCAAGCATCCTCTTGTTTTAACAAGTTTTTTGCACTGACACTTAACCATAAATGAATCCAGAGTTGTTTGATTCTAGGTTCATTAACCCTGGCTAACATTGTGTTATGTTCTGGCTAGGTCTGGCCTATGTTTTGAGCTAGTAATGGTGCCAGAATAGAGGTGGTGTTTGAGGGTGGCAATAAGAAGCGAGCCTTTCTGTGTCCCCTGGAGGCACAGGGGCAACAGCAAGTCAGCAGAGCACAGGGGAATGAAAGGGATGCAGATAATTCTCCAGTGAGAGACGAGTGACGGTGGAGATATAGGAGTATGGGGATAATATGCAGTAGGAAGCCATGGAGGAAATCTTAGTAGTTCATCTTGTAAAGTCTTACTCATTTCTGCTCTGTGAGGAAAGTGGTTGATTCCTTCCGTTGTTACTTTCCAAATATTTACTGTGGTTTACCATAGACCTGCCACAACTTGTTCTGAGTATATAATTACTCTTTCCCAGGCTGTATCTGTCCTGTGCTATCAGCTTACTTGAATAACCACAAAAATTTTAAGTGCCCTCCTATTTAGTGTAAATAGAGGTTATGAAAACAAAACAAACATCTATTATGAACTTCTCCTTTCCTGGACAGTCTCAGATTCTTTCCAAAGACGGGTGTGTATGTAACTCTTAGCACAGCAGTTTACCCAACCAGTAGCTTTAGGTGTCCTATACCTATTTATAGAAATTGGATCATGGGATCTCATAAACACATGCAGTATACCACAGTCATCTTACAGAAATTTAAGCCTAACTTCAAAGCAGCCTTTATGGTTTTCTATCTAGTGGGCTTCCTAGAGTATTTGCTATTTCTATTCATTTTTTAATGTATAGTTCTACATGATAAACTATGACCACTTCTACCTTGTTAGAAGCACAAAACACCTGTGGTTTGGAATGTTTTTTGGTGCGTCTGTCTTGGAACTGAAGATACCCTAAAAGCAAAAACTCCCTGTTGCAGGATAAGCATCAATGGCTTCTTGCAAAAAGAATGATGTCATTAACAAGCATCAACAGCACTAATAAATGTTCAGAAGTGTATTTGTTTTCAGTGTCTTTTTGAATCCAAACCAGGAATGCTTCTAATAAGAGACATGAAAGCTGCATGTGGCACAGTGCCAGGCTTGATGGAGGAGATTTGAAAGTTAATAGAAATGTCGGAAAGGAAGGGAACTCTTGAGGAATGCCAAAAGATGCACATTCCACTAAGAAATTCATCTTCTCTGAAGAGGGTGAAAGGTTCCTTGAAAACTTTCAACTGGGTAATGAAGTAATAGAGGGCTTTATCCTTCTGAGATACCTATCTTAAGTGTAAGAGAAGCCCAGAAACCATTGTTTGTTCAATTGTACTTTTTATCTGAGCAATTGCGGGAAGGAATGGTTTAGGGACACAGACACTGATAAATGACTTTATATATATCCTAGCAACTTTTTTTTTCCAGTGATTTGGACAAAACCAAGCTTTATTTCTACAGATGTCTGCTATATTAGCACTTTTTTAAAATGAAATTAGAATCTTATTCAAATATTTCATGTTTTAATGAATATTCAGTGTATTTACAGGACTATTTCCTGGTTCATTTAAATAGATATTCTGATTCAACAGAAAATGCAAAATGTTTAGCATATTTATATCCAATTTAGGTGATCTGTCTGAGCAGTTTCTTTCAAGTATCTTCATTGACACTCTGGGAGAAGGTGTACAACCTAAAATTTGCAGTTTTGTTCTCACTAAATGATACAGAGATTAAGGTAAATGCAATGACTGAGATTAATGTCAATTGAGCTGGATTTTGAACCCAAAATGAAGAAAAATTACACCCTTTAGGTATCTAAAAATTTGTATGTAAAAGGTAGCCTAAGCAAGCTTAGGTAGTCGATAGCAGTGCACGAGTAGAAGGACACTGCTGTGGAATGATTCATCCAGCATATTTCAGCACCTGAATTACCCCCAGAGACAACTCTTTCCACTGGGAGAGAGAACATGGCCAATTAGCTTAGACTAGGCAGATTGGTTGTTGCATCCTAAGGATGTTCAATGCGCTTTTCTACCTTTGAGGCTTCTTTGTTCCTGGGGAAAATAATCTTTATGTACTATTATGCAAAGAAAGTATCAAAGACGATATGTTGAGGTATTACAAATGAGTGAGTTGGGATCATCTCTATTCAATTTGCCTAATTTCTTAGAAAGGAAATTGAGAAGGAATGTTGTGTGGTGGACAGAAAAGCAGATGAGATAAGTGGTCTCCTAAAAGCTAAAATGTGGAGTTTTTTGTTGATTTATTTTTCAGTCCTGAACAGCAGCTAGTTTATGAAAATGAAACAATGAACGAACGCTGAAATTTGATAGTAACGGTTGATAAAGGCATGATGTTCATGAAGGTCTGTTTTTTACCATGATGCTTTTACTGATGGTGATACTTTGCTGAGGCTAATGTTTTCACTTGGTCAGTGAATATATTGGAACAAATATTATCATAGCACAGGGTAAGAATGATGATACACTTGATAAATCAAAAGTGTTGTTGCAAGTGTTTGTTCTAGTGGCATCTTGGGGACTTTTAGTCATTCATGAAAACTATTCTGCTGGATTCTGTAAAAATCCGTAGTAAAAACAATTCCTATGTCAAGGGATGATCTAAGTATATGACCAATGAAATTATGGGGAGGATCAAAATATACAGGAGTCAAGGTCTTAAAGGAACGTGGCATGTGGTGGAACTGTTATTACTGCGGCTGATAAGTTATTGATATATAACCTACATTACTTTTTATTGCATATATTATTTGGACTAACTATCAAACAGGTTGTAAAGTAGCTGATCATTTAAATAGCATTTTCGTAATTCTGGTGTGCAAATGACTCTTTTTCCCTCTTAGTAGCATGTAGTATACACACTGGTCTATTTGCATTTAGTACATTGAACTAGTGTGATATGATAAGTGTACTTCAACTGCTCCAAAAGGTGCCTCAAGATGCCTGAATCAGGGTATGGTCTACAATTTTCCCCTGTATGAGCCAAACAGTTTAGGTAACGAAGTTGGCCTAACTTTATCACTCTTTGCTATTTCCTACCATTTGTGGTGCTGGTGCTGAATGAGAGAGAAATTCAGCCATGAATTTGTGGTAGAGAAGTGAGTTTCTTTCAGAACAAGGAAGAAGCAAAATGTGTTTCTTTTGTTTGTGCCAGTGGGCAAAAATAAGTACTGCTGCTATTGCGAATGTGTCCCCAGAATGCTAGGCAATTTATAAAGAGCAGGCCAAAAGGGGAAAGAACACGAACAAGTGAGCACTGCATTGCAAAGCTTGCTGCAGATCCAAGCCTTTAAAGGCTGTTTTTTTTTTGTTAGAAAAGTACAACATCTGATTGAAACTTTGAAAATTTATTAACATTGTTTGATAGGTAGCCATTCTGCAGTGCATACAGCCCATTAAGCTCAGAAGGGCCCAGCAGCACAAGAGAGAATTGTTGAACACCTCTGGAAGATGCTACATAAGCAAACAGATGTATGAGTATTTTCATAAATCACAAACTAGTGAGGAAAAAAAGGTGTCATGCAAAATAAGATTTAAGGGAGTGTGGACTGCACCTAGGCATTCGGAGCAACCAGACCTTTTCAGGTAAATTGGGAATGATGACTGCAGCCTCCACAGATGCTATTTATTTATTACTTATTTTTAAAACCCTGTCAGGGAGACTTAGAAATGGTGGCGAAAAAGATAATTTTTGAGCCCAACCACAAATTGCTTTTATGCAGCACATTTTCAGAAGTTACTGTAGTATTCTGATCTAAACTTTTCAAGTGACATTTCAGAGGCGTATGAAAGAGCTTCTGTTTATTCAGCAAGCACCAATGTGGGCAGTGCTTGCTGTCAGGCCTCAAGAAAGATTGAAGAGACTTAAAAGTGACTAGAAGAAAAGTGTTCAAGCTGATTACTCGTGGAGGTTATCTGTGGTTCACCCACCTTGCTGCTTCTCCTCAAGTGACTGGCAGATCTAGATAAGAAATATCTAGGCTGGAGGGAAGATTAAGCAAAATTTTTCTATTTAAATCACTGCAAAAACAAAACAAAATAGAAATATCTATTCTTCTGTCACTACTCCGTACTTAGCTTTATAAATGTCATCCAGTGGCATCCAGGGCTATAGCAGTTTTCTCTAAGTGCTATCTTATCTCTGCTGTGTAAGGAGATGATGGGGCAGTGGCTGCTCGCCATGCTAGCTCTTAGTAGCGGTACTGCTAGGAATGCTAATAAAATAATAAAAAATGGAATGGAGTAATGAATGGAATTGTCTGGACTCTACAGGTTGAGTCCTACTCTTTCTGCAGTACTTGACAAAATGAGGCAAAGTAGCTCAAGAAAAGGTTTTTAGCAGAATAACAGACCGCAGTATCTAGTAAGGAAATATTTCTCTTCTGCTCTGCTATGAGGAAAAACATTTGATATGGTAGAGACTTTATTTAGAGAAGAGGTGTTTTGGAGGATAAAACAAGCCACTCCAGCTACAGGAAATTAGATGAACTTTAGGAAGTTTTCTCCTGGTAACACTCTTCTATTCAGATGATAATCTGCTGAACTGCATTCCAGTCCAGCTTTAAGGCTGAAACTCAATTCCAGCTAGATAGATAATTCGATTTACTGCTGCAGAGTTTCCTCTGCCTCTTGCAGACCTGGGGGATGGGAATAGGGAGCGTGGAAAACAATAAGCCATTTTGGTTGTACTAGGCTTCAGCCATGGGGTACCCTTGGAATAGCTGTCTTTGTTGTGAACATGGCAATTGTTGCTCACACCTTTAAATGTATAAATTTAAGACATGAAATATGTATAAATTCCACCAACTCTCATACTAACCTCTGGGTTAACATGGAAAAAGTATAGAGCTCTTGTGTGAGAAGAGGTTATGGTGGACAATGAATTTTCAGAACTTAAAGCCTGAGCAAAGGCTGACAATTAGGATGTTATTACCAGAGCTGCTTTATTAGCAAAATAGTGCACCTATACCTTGCAGACATATGTGCAAGAGTACTGTAGTAATGTCCAGTGTGTTGTTATATGGTCATGGGGTTTATTTATTTTTTCTTCTTACTTAGAATGATCTGTCTGTGGTTGGAGTTTATACGATTCTAAATTTTTCTTGTACTATTTAAATTTCCTTGGAAATTGGAGTATTTTATTCTGTCAAGTCTCTTAATACACCTCTTATTATAAGGTGGTGTTTAATTGAGTCTCAAAAGGCAGTCTGCACTTGAACCATGCTTCGAATAGAGTAGCAGACAAAGGGCCTGGATGCTCCTTGTTTTCTGTGGACTAATTTTGTCAATTGGATTTGATGGTGTTGTGGACATTGAGAATGCCTGGCTTTGGGTTTACTCCAACATGGGTTATAGTAATGAACAACCCAGTGGCTAGTGAGTCAGAAATGCTATTGCCTCTCAAAATATAATTAATCTGGGTGTAGCTTCCCACAAACATGTCTCCAGATCATAAATGACTCTTAGTGATTTTGTGTGTCTGCTGATTTGAGGGGTCTCTTCACTAGATTTTATCATGCAGCACAGATATTCCATGCCATGGAATGGACTAAGTTATTTTTCATAGGTTGAAATCCAATTATAACAGTTGTATCATTGAAAGTTGATGACTGCCACAAATGTTAATTGGTGTATAGATGTGTTCTTCCTTCATATACCCGTCCAACTCAAAGTCTATGTATATGAATCTCCAAAGGAAATATTTGCTTAAATAGTTCTATTATTATTTAAATTGCTGTGAATAATAATGATCTTTTCTGCTTCTAAGCCCTTAAAAAATAAAAATAAAAAGGTTAAACTTGGCCTTTGTCTTTGGCATATGCAACAAGCTTCAATAGCTTCATTAGCCTATGGAAGCTGTTTATAAACTCTCAGGCAATTGCTTTGCTCTCTTGCCCCTCATTTGAGTGTGCTCTTAATGAGGATTAGCTTACTACTTTATGCTCTAAATGTCGTCTGTTCTGCTGCCCAGGACTGAAAACAAGAAAAGCTCATTTACTTCAGAAGGTTCAAATAGTCCCTTCAATGCTGCTAAAGATTCTTCTAAACTGGTAGACTAGTATCATGCCGTGTCACCTTGCTGAACTCCTCACCTTTTTTTTATATTTTTTTTTCCTTTTTCCTACAGACTCTTAAAGTTATCTGTGCTGTTCTTGCCCTTCACAACTTTTGCAGCTTTTTGCAAGTCCCAAGTGCTATGCTGCATTTTCAAGTTTGCTTATATAAGGCCGTCCTCACTGCCCCACAGAGCTGTATGTGAAGCAAACTTCTTGCATGCAAACTTCTATGTATGCATGCATATTTATCTATGGGTGTGTATATATGCGTATTTGTGCATATGTGTATTCACATACACACACCCCTTAACTTTTGATTTCTATTTGCTTTTCTGAGGCTGCTTTCTTCTTTTTGATAGTAGTTTGGATGTTTTGTCATGTCATGTCACACTGCTGTCACTTTTCCTCAATGTTCTGCCTGGCACTGGCAGTACACTGGCCCTTTCCTCACCCAATTCTGAGTCTTAGTAGTCTGCTTTATGGATTGTTTGTATTTATTCTAGACCCAGATCTCATATTTTCCAATGCTGTGATTATTTCCTTTTCCCCTTATACACTGTAATACTGGCTTATCAGCATTACGTCTGTCCCAGACTTTGCTTGTTCTGTACTCTGCTCTTTCATATACTCTGCTGGAAAGCATATAGGCTGTGTGTGACATTTTGTCTGGAAATCCGTACTCCTGAAATATAGTAGGCTCAGAGGGAGCTTCCCCTCTTTGTATATATCATAAAATATTAAGGACACACAAAGAACAAAAGGGATAAAGATCCAGTCCTTCAGGCCTTCTCTATTCTCAGTGCTGTTTGCAAGTGGAGTTTGTCTCTGTAATTGCCATTCTTTGACAACATTGACTCCAATAGGGACTTTCATAGCTTTTTGCTTGGGGTACTTCCTTGGTTGTAGTTGCAGCATCTAGTACAGGCACTTAGAATCAAGGAATTGGGTAGAAAGGCACTTATTCTGTTATAATCATCTCATATGCATCTGCAGTAACTGTCTTGAACTTTCTGTGATCAAACTAAGAAGGCAACGGGAAATCTGTTGTAGCTGTTTTCCGAGTGATCTGTAAACACTTAGTTGATGGTAGCATCTTGCTTTGAAATATAAAGTGCTCCAAAAGAAATTAAAAGGCTATAAAAAGGGCAGTTATAATTTTTATATAAAACTAAAATGTATCAAGGAATTAAGTAATTGGGGTGGAGGAGGGGAAGAGACTTGGGCATGTATTGTGACTTTAACATTGTATTATTTTTAAATGACTATTGAGAACTATCTGTTCAGTGTCACCAATCTGTTTCATTAGCAGTTAGTAAAACCTTGATTTACATTTCCTTTATTAACCAGAGTTGCAAAAAATAAAATGAAATTCAACAGAGATTTTATAGATCTCTTTCTTTTAATGTGTACAGTACCTTCTGGAGAGTGCTGTCATGAATTTTCTGTAATTACTATTTGAAGGAGCTGAAATATCAAACTGAGGTTAATCTCCAGGCAAGCTGTTAGTTACACAACTTTGAGATTCCTAATTCTTATATGCATTTTTTAGTTCTCCATTCCAGTGCTTAATGAAGAAAATAGCTAAAAACATATTTAAAAGATGACAAAAATGAAAATGAACTTGACTCTTCAAAATACTATTGCTGATTTATTAGAATTGCCTTAAATAATTCTATTATTCTCTGTCCTGGCTTAAAGCACTAGTAAGATATGAAGACTGAATTTCTGACATAATGCAGAATCTCATCCTATGCTTGAAATGCAAGCACAAGGCCTTTGGTACCTGATCTGCTCATGTGCAGAGTTTCCTTTTGCTGACATCTCTGTTTAAACTTTTATTCATATAGTCTTGACCCTACTAACTTCTGTGATCCAATTAACATCTTGTAGTAGGTGTTTACTATATGTCAGGGAGTACTTTGAAGAAATGGCTCATTAAAGTTGTTTTAATATGTATATAGACAGGAGAGATGACCAACCATAGTCTGTGAGCTGTTTCTAGACCAAAACTTTTCACTTAGCTCCCTCCTGATGCTCCTTCACATCCTTTCAGACAGGCCTGAGGAACCAGCTGGGTGGGTGGCATCCAGGTTTTGTGGCATACCTTTGGTTCCTCTTGATGAGGTGAGGCCTGAATTTCTTGTCACACTAGGGATTTTTTTCTGCCAAAGATGCCATGCATGGGTGCACTGTTATTAATAGCAATATTAATAACAATATTGCCTTTTCCCTTAGGTAAGAGAACAACTGGGAACTGGCTGTTTATCAGATTAAATATCCTGGCAGCAGTGAATATCTATTGTCTGTTGTCTGTGAGAAAGAACTTCAGAAGAAAGTGTAGTTATAGATTTGCACTTGTGTGCTTTTTTGTGTGCAGACTCCACTTGCTCTGTATGCAGACTTTACTGTCCGCTTTGTGCAGTGTAGGGTCTCACTGTGACAGAAAACTGGACTATGTTGCTCTTGTAGCAGGGAGGTTGAGTCCCTGGTACATTAGTATGCAACCAGTTGTAAATAGTAACGATGAAGTTACGTTAACAAAGTTCTGAACATCTTGATTATAGGGGTGACATTTGCTAACGCTATATCTCGGGTGATTGTGGTAGAACATTCAATAGGAAAAAAGATATCAGATGAAGCTGGGTCATTTTCATCTCCTATGGCCTGTGCAGCTTCTCCAGTTGTGTTAACAAATGCTGTGGTAAACTAGTGTCCCAAATGCCCTGCGGTACGTAGGTATACTTCATGATAAGTGTGCTGAATGAAGTGTGAAGTAAGTAGCCTTCTTCTGCTATCTCTTCCCTTTGTCAACCAGCCACCTTCAGTGATATGTGCAGCTCAGACCTGTTCTTCAGATGTCAGTACTGCTCGTTAACTGGGACTCTTTATTCTCGCTTATATCTGAATATATGTATATCATTCCTGTCCCTAGCAGGTCTCTCTTTTTTTCTCTTACATTTTATTTTCATGAGAGTAGAGTCACGCTGAAAAAAAAATGCTTCTGAATTCTCCAGTGTATGCTGGTATTTCCCCAATTAAAATTGTTAATTAAACATTGTATGTTACAAGTATTTGCTAACTGTGGTGCTACATACTTTTATGTAAATACTGGTAGAGTTAATCAACTTAGTTGTTCAACTCTATCCACATATGCTCCACATCCTGGTTTTGTATTTTATTAAAAATATTTAATCTAAACAGTTTAAATTTCACATTTGACATGAATAAATTATTAACATGGTTTTCTAGTCTTTAAATGTGAGTTACACCACTGCATCCAGAGGAGACTGCTAAAGAAAGGTAAAGTCAAGTTTTGTTGTTGTTTAAGTTTTGATGGTGGTGGTTGTTGTTATTACTGTTTTGGAGTTTTTTTGGTCTGAAATATTCCAGCCTGTTTCTTTTTTTTTTTTCTCCAGCTTTTATTTAATGTAAACCTAGGGTAATGAACTAACATAGTGTTTACTCTGTGAGCAATTACAGTGATCGACATGTGTAATGGTGGAAAAATGGTGTATTGTAATTTTCTCTACTTATTCTATTTGGAGTCTCATCGAGATCTTGTCCTGTTTTTCAACCTTGTTCAAATACATGATGTCAGCAATTAAGCATGAGAGGAACAAGAAGTTCATGTACTTGTCATATGTCTTTGAAAAATTTAAATAGGTGTCTGAAAAACAGAAGCTCATGATAATGGTAGACTTCAATTATTGAGAAAAAAACGTATGACAGGTCACAGCAATCCTGAACAGGATTACAAAGCTTCGCTGACAGCTTTTCTTTTGTTTCAGAGGATGGAGGAGGTACAGAATGTGACTATTTTAAATTCTCATTCCATAAGGAGAATGCCTGGAAAATCTAAAGTGACCAATTAATTTATTGAAATTGTTCATGAGATTATAATGTTCACAATCCTACAGAAAGGGATATATAAAATTAGCAGAGTAAAGATAATGAACTTGGGGAAAATCAACCCTGAAGAATTCGCTGCCAGGGTCTCCGGGGAAAATCCCCTTAGTAATAAAGCTTTTTCTTCATACTTTCTATAAATATAATAGATCTATAAATCATAATATAATATGTTATGAAACTATGTAAAAAGAAGAGTAGCAAACACTCCTGGTGCAGGAGAAGGGATATGGAGAGATTTTACTTAGTATTTTCCCAGTACTAGCTGTTGTCTGTATTTCTCAGATTTTCAATATATTTTGAGTCCTGCTTTTTGAGATTGCGACAGTTTGTTGCTTCTCCACCATTTTTCAAATGTAATCACTAGTGATTCAGAAATACTCCCATTAGTTCTTAAGTGCTCATGGATAACTTTTCCTCCATTAGGACTGAATGTGAAAGGAAGAATGACTAAGAGCAATACAAAGTAGTATAAGCAAACAGATAAAAACACAAAAGCTGGCAAGGAATAAGAGAAAGTTCTAATACGTACATGAAAAATGTAAGAAATACAAAAAGTATTCATTGTCCGAAATGCATTAATGTCTCTGTTTGGCTTTCAGAAGAAAGCTAAATCATGACTACATATCTAATACATTCATTTTTAAGAAAGGCACAGGCCAGAATACACTAAGGATAGATTAAATACTCTTTCAATAACTTGGATTTTTTTTTAATTGGCAAAGTCTAAAGAAAATTTTATTTCTACAGGGCTTAAAGAACCCCAAGAGGCACTTTTTGAATCATTAGCCATTACTTCTGAGAAATGTTAGGGAGTAGGTTAGATCCTAGGAGGCTGAAAAGCAAACAGTATAGTAAATGTAGTTTAAGGGTAAGGAAAAAAATGAAGACAATAGGCAGTACTGCAGGTGCAAGGGGGAAACCCTAAATGAATTATGAATCAATTTATAGGACCTAGAGGATAATTAAATAAGAAGAAAGCCACAAGATGAATTTGATGAGAACAAATTGCAACAAAACAGTCAGCTTACTCTCTCAGTGGAAAATAATCATGTAGTGGATAGTGGGAGAGCTGTCTGTGATCTTCTGCTAAGGATTTTAATGCTGCCTTAAAGTGATACTGTCAAAAAGACTAAGGAACTACTCACTCAGTGAAAAAAAACTGTTATAAAGTGTATGTGCAGGTTGCTGACCCTTTTGCTCCCACTTCCTGACTTGCTTCCTATGTTTTTCTGTTATATGGAAAGGGAATTTTGGTAAATTTCTGTAAAGGTTTCCTTGACGCAGCTCTATCGAGGGTTTTCAAGTTCAGTTTTGATGACAGTTGTGTTCTTATAACACAACTTGATTTCACTGGCTTAGGAATGTTTTAGGTACTATATGAAAGGATCAGGAAAAACTCTTTTTAATGGAAGGGTGGTCTGATGTGAAATCATTAAAATTAAGCGGGGGGGAAAAAAGGTAAAACAAAGGGGAAGATAGGAATAACTGGCTAATTGCTGCTGCTACAGTAGAGGATCCTGAGGATTGTAACAGATGTCCAACCACGTGTCCAGAACAAGGAAAAGATAAACTTTCCTTCTAGAAGCAGGGGGAAATCATAAATCTTATTCTGAAGTGAAGCAGCACAGCTGTGCTTGTAAAACCTGGGGGTTAATAATTATTATTTGCTAATGTGCTTGAAAACCTCAACTTGAATGTGCTGCAAAGTTTTAAACAACATTCCTGAAGGACATTATAGGAAAAGTGAAGAGTGTCCAGGGGGCAGAAGTTTAGAAAACACTGAAAATGCTGAAAAAAATCAGATTTAATTAGTTTAAAGAGAGAAAATGATATGACCCTTTTGCAAAAATCCCTAATAAAATGCTAAGAATTACTTCAAAGTCTTCATACCCTAATACTTCAGAAGAAAATATGAATAATTTCTAGGTTTTGCTCACGTGTGGGGAAAACAGTTTTAATAACAATGCTAGTAAAACAGAAGAACTGTCCACTCTGTGTTGTGGAAACTACTTCAGTTCATGCTGGACGGAATGAGGTAGGTGCGCCTATGTCAGGGGTAATCTACATCATGATCTGCTGAAGGGCAGGTAGGTTGCTCTTGGGACCTTTCCTAGCCCTATCTTCCTTTGACTTTTCTTAATCACAACAATATGTTCAATAATTAAAAACTCACTTGTGTGGGGTGATTGCAGGTATGTAGGCATTGCATGGCTTGTGTATATTATATGCATCGCTTGTATATATTTTGTATATACAAAAATAGTCTATATTATCAAAGACTGAGATTTGGTAAAAAACAAAAACAAAAAAAACCCTAATAATTAAATATGTAATTTTACCTAAATATTTAAGATTTGTAAATATAAATGTAATGGGCAATAGGAAAGAATAAAAATAAAAGAATACTGCTTAGATTTGGATTTGACATTTTCCCTTCCTTGTTATGCTTCTGACATTGTAGGAAGACTTGGTAAAATGTTTTAATCTATTTCTTGTTATCTATTCCTAATATTGACTATTTCTACCTAAACTGAGGGCAGATGTGTATATGAAAGATATAGATCTTAAGATTATCTAAGTGTTTTGCTATTATATACTGCATAATTTTTTGTATTTTAACTTTCCTGCTATAGCAGCCCCTGAAGTTTTCGTTTTTGTTATGTTATCTATTGTACTATCTGGCTGGGCATAAATACTACAATATTGGGCTATGCTTATCAACTTTTTTTTTCTAGGGATACTTGTGAGAGCTACTGGTTGAAAAAGGTAGGGAAATAGCATAGAATGAAGTGAAGGTTAAAAGTTGTGTATAAAATTTCCAAACATATCTACATTTCTTGAAGTATTTTGAAGAGCTGCCTATATTCTGTGAATCATTAGATATTTTTGTAGGAGAGAATATTCTTGGTGACTAATTTCATGCAATATTTATGTTAAGTATTTCTTTTGCAGGAAAAAAAATGCATATGATATTTCAAGAAACATGTGCAAGACAGTAATGATATAGACTGTGGCTGTTTGTATATTTGTGATTATATTACTTTAGCATTTGGACTTGTAAATAATGTCTATGTATCTACAGAGAGATAGAACAAGAGAGCCCCCTTTGAAGGCGATTACTTAATATTTTTCACAATGCTTTTTCCAAATGAATTCAGACAGTTCATACCATTGCACTCTGAGGCTGCCAAAACACCTGGAGATTTCCATATTTTAGGGACTGTTGTGAGATTCAAACCAATAAGCACTCGATCCAGTTCACTTATCTTTTACTTATCTTGTGACTCATCAGCCTCAGGTTTAAAAAAAAAAAAAAAATCACTCTTGTGCAGTCTTCAGAAATGCTGGTATCTTCTCTGTATTATTGTAGAAACCTAGGATTTGGGCCATCAGAGAGCGCACTTCAATAATAACATGTCTTTTGGGAACATTTATTGCAAATAGGATTAAGAGAATTCTCTTCTTTAAAGCTGTATATTCAGTCAGCTGGAATATATATTTCAGTTTAAGAAAAAGTTTAATACATCCCCATATGCAGTCCTTTAGCTACAGCTTCCTTAGCAGGAGATGGATGTAAGGAGTTTGGTAGTGTCCTATCTCCTGTGTAAAATATCTTAGTGAAATGCTTTTCAACTATATTGTAAATATTATCTTCAGAAATATCGGCTTCTGTGCTGTTTTAGAAAGGGAAAGAATCCAATGGGATGAATGCCTGACGTGGGGACTCCTGCCCTTGAGTGATGCGTATGTAAGCAGGTTTTGTCTGGGGATTGTTATAGTGACACTAACACAGCTGGAAACTCGGAGTTGGGCTGTGTGTTGCTTTTCAGTGTTTATTAAGTAGTTCAATTAACAATAATTTTTTTAAAAAAATGCATTGTGAACTAGAAAGAAGTAGGATGTTAGCTTAGGTAGCTTAGTTTTAGTACTTTGAAATTGTCCATCCTTTACAGTTCTGTTACTGTTGGTTATATGTCTTGGTCAAACCTTTTATCTACCTATATCCTTGGATACATACATACAGAAAGTCCAATAGACATATATATCATATATAAACACACACGAGGTCCACATATACTTAACTCTTTAAGATTTTCTTCGTCCATTATTGTTTAATTTCCTACAATGCCTCTTTTTATGCTTTTTTATCATTTTAATTTTCATTTATTTTTGCTTCATTTTAAGCTTCTGGTGTTAATTTAGGCTGTTGGTTCCAATCTCAAAGACAGTTAAAAACTCAACCATTACTTAACACTCAACTCAAGAATTTTGAAACTTAAATTGCAGAATAATTGGACTTTTGAGTGACTGCAGATCATGAAACACAAGGAAAATTTACAAAAGCTTATGAAAGAGAATCAGTTAAGGAATGAACTTTCCAAGCAAATACCTAAAATCTAGAATCTCACCCTTCTTGGCAGAGATTATGAAGCCTTTTGTGAACAACTGCCTCAAATTGTATCTTTACAGACATTTCTGGGAGATTACCAGACACGCCAGTATTACTATATGCACACAAGTTTCCTTTAGTTCCACATATTTCAACAGCATGTTTTGCTCTAATGGCAATTACCTAGAAGCTGGGATATTTACATAAAGGTAGGTCGGGGAAGAACCCCTCTTCCTCCCTGAACTCCATGTGGAAATTAGTGTTATGTCATAGTGTTGTTATGGAAGTTGTCTAATTTCTCAGGTCTATTGCAAAGCATTCCCAATTTAGCTACATTTAGTGAATTAATTCCATGCAGAACTGTCATCGAGTATCCACTTAGGGCCAATTTTTTGTTTTTATCACAAATATAGTTTTTACTAAATGGAAATGGCATAGAGTTAATTTCCGAGTAACTTTGTCATTAAATAAGAAGACCATTAGTTGTGACTGCTAACTGTAAATGTTTTTTAAATATTTAAACCTCTGCTGGAGAAATTTTGAACTTTTCTTTCAGCACAATGTAAGATTTGAAATCGGCCAGAGAAGCTGAAGGAAAATCTACAAAATATTCATATGGAGGAATGTTGTTGTGTGAACAGCTCTTTGAAGCAAGTTTGTCATTGCAAGGTAAGAGCTTGCTGGTCACTGGCCAACCATATTCTCTTTTGTTGATGCTATGGCATATTGACCGCATTCTGACTTTAACAAAAATTGCATGAACTACCCTGTATTATTTCAAATTCTCTAAATTTTCACATTTTCACATAGTTTCCTTTAGCCATGTTCAGAGTTGGGCTCAATTTTTCATTGTGCCAGAGTGTTGCAGCTTTCTGTTACAAAAACAAATATAATTTTCCTTCAGATAGTGATATTCTGGTTTTGGTATTTGCTCCAAGAGGACGAAGATCTGGGGAGCAGTGGCTATGTGTATGTAGCAGCTTTGAGTAAAATTGTTGCCTCTGGATGTATGCCTTAATAGATTGCTGTCTTTAAAATACATATAGCCTGTTTTCAGTATGGTCAAAACGGCTGAAATTTTGGGGGGCATAGTTTCTTCAAAGGATTACTGCTATTGTTTGATGAGAAGAGAACCGGAGAAAGAAGAGAGGGAATAATATTCTTTGTAATTATTATAAAGCAAATCGAGTGATTGGAAAATTGCTTTTGAACCTCTCCTAAATGTGCATATCATATTTTTCTTTGCTGTGAAAATATTGGAAGTCTGTCTGCCTTGTCTGAATAGGGAGCACACTTGAGAACTTGAGTTTGAAAAACTGAAAAATGAGGTTTCTAGATGCTTTTTTATTATTATTATATTTTATATGCTGTTTTGTTTTAGGCAGCATTAGTCCCAAAGTGCTACTGGAACTTTTATGTGAGAGAGAAAGTAGATATTGCAATGCAGCATGTGCGCTATTGCAGTGAGAGCAAAATGCAGTATTGTCTCAGGTTGTTCCTTCAATTTCAGATGCTGCAAAATTGCAACAACAAAGCTGGACTAATATAAAAAAACCCAAAGGGAGGTTGTATAGGTTTGCTAGATGTTTTTATTTTAACTCAAGTGGTGTAACTTGTTCACATGGAATCTTTTGTCCGTGAGACCTTATGTGTCGAAGTAGTTTGTCCAGCATTGCTTTTGGAGGCGCAGAGGAACAGGAGTAATGGCTACATAGGCCTTCCTATGTGTTTCATGGGTTGTTGATGAGATTGCGTTGTGCTCTGCTAGTGATTGTCCTCTTTTATCTGTCCTGTCCTGTCCCACCTCTGGGAATGTGTAGGCAACATTGCCAATTTACTCCATGTCTGGATGGCACAGGGCTTCAAATCAGTTCTTTATCTTACTGCTGTCATATCCCAATGGCTTTGGTCTCTGCCTTGCTGTCCTTTGTCTTCTGCATGTTGCTGAGAAACTCTGTGTGTTTGTGCTGGGATCTTTTTTGATCGCCAGACAACTATGAGCCATCAACACCTGCCATTCTTCCATCCCTTTCTCTTCTTATTTCTTCTGGTGCTTTTGCAGCCAACTGTTCTCCAGTCATAGTGACCTGGAGAAGCAGTGTCTCTACAACTTGTTTGACAAGCTGTAGTGCTGAACACTGAAGACATAGTAGAGGCAGTTTAGAAGAAGTAGAATGGAAATTGTTAGGGTAGATAAGTGTCCTCTGAATTTCCTACTTCAACAACCATAGAAGAAGCCACAGAAAAGCCCTTTAGTTATTTAAAGTGCAAGGCCTTACACATCCAGAGACTACTTGCTCTGACCTTTTTGTGGTGATGTCCTATAGCCAGAGAGAGAGTGGAGATTGATATGTTGAACTAACACCTCATAGGAAAGGAGAATTTCTGAGATCTGATGCGTAGAATGTAGTTGCTGTCAGCCTTGGTATGTGTGGGGTTTTTTTTGTTTTTGTTTTTGTTTTTCCTCTCTGTGGAAGAGAAATACTGTAAGGAAATAAAATGGCAATAATTAAATGGCAATAGAATGGAGATATTGAGACAAGAGAGACCCGGCTGTGAAAGAAAGTCATAAAGGAAGGGAAAAATGAAGAGAGAGATATAACAGCGAAGTCGGAAAAGATAGGAAGACTGATACTGCGAAAAAGAACAGTCTTGAAAAACAAGTGGGTGATATAGGAATTAATAAATCATAAATAATCATAAAGTAGAATATGAAAGTATGTGTGATGGTGAGGAGTAACAGAACATTTTCTAGAAGATTTTACTGGAAAATAAGGACTATATATTTATCTGCAAAGTGAAAACCAGAAGTGCTCTCAGGGTCTGCAAACATTATTCCCACATCCAAATGATGCTGTGCCATGGCTAAGTTAACCCAAAAGTGCATCATGCTCATATGGCTGCAATGCTTCCAGCTCTGGGACTCATCTTGTAGAATGGGGTGTCAGCATGCCCGTGGGGGCTGCATATGACCAAAGTAGAGGCCAAGTCTGACTCATTCCAAGTTATAGAAAGGTGGAGATTTGGGGGATTGCCTTTCTGTAGGAATTTAGGGATGAGGAAGGAAAAGGAAAGCATAGAAAGAACAGGAGAGCGAAAATTCCCAGGGGGATTGGGTCCCCACAATAAAAAAGCAACCAAAGAGCATGTGCCCTCTTAGACGTTAGCCCCCCAAACTAGCATTTCTCCCTATCTTTTTCTCCAGCCTGCTGTACACATTTGCAAGGAATGACAAGGAGACTCAGCGTCCACCTAGCACTGCAGCTCGTGGCTTCTCCTTGCATGGGGATGAGCGCAGCCACGCTGCAGCTAGCCACAGTCCACGCTTATTTCCACAGTGAACTGAAATTCCTGTTGTTGCAGGAAGGAAATCAGCACTGCTTAAAGTAGTCCTGGTGCTGAATTAAATATTAAAATGAGTGAAACAGTGCTGAAACAGAGTTTGGACTGTTATGCATTTTAATATTTAATTCAAAAGCCTTCTTTTTAAGCTTCCTCAGTTAATCTTGGCATACTACAAGAAATAAAAGGCAAAATCAAATGCTGACCTGCTACAGAAATTTAGGTAATAGCTTGATTCAGGGTTTCTTTCAATTCTGTTGTGAAGTACTTGGTTTCTGAGCTGCAATTAAAAAAGACTTTCTTTCCCCTGAAGCCTCAATCTGGGTAAAATGATAAAACCTGAGATTTCTTTTTTCTTTCTTATTTTTCATTTTCAATTCATGCTTGGTTTATTTTTCCTATGATAGCTATCTCCAGAAGTTCCTATAAATTACTCAAAGGGAATTCTTTTTAAAAAATGAACAGAGGGCTCCAGTATTGTGTGTGAAATAAGCTGTATTATAATTGTAAAACTAAAATAGCTGATTAAAGGTAAAAATTATTTCTTTTGTAAGGGGTGAAAAAAATATGTGGAATGTTCATGAATGTAATGGGAAAAATGCATTCCAAGGTCAGTACTTACAAGAAATGTAAATTAAAATACATATATATGGATGTGTGTATACTTTTATATATGTGAGTGTACGTACATATTTATTTTACAAATATATATGTACTTGTTTAGCATTAGAAACTGCTCATTTGGTAACAGAATCAAAATACATAGCTATAATATTAGGTGTGTGGATTGTGAATCTGTTTTCTGTATATCTAATGAGGTGGAGACATAAAAAAAATTGTATGTGAATTTATATTTAAAAACAGTTTGTCAGCGGTCTATGTGAGGATTAAAATATCTAGGGAAGCAAAAGGAATTGTGATACAGAATAAAAATATTTTGAACATAGTTATGCAGTGTTTCCCTAAAGTCATAAGAGCGAGACCAGAGCTAGAGCTTTTCCTGAAACTCTTTTTTTTCCTCTCTCTGAATTTCATGGGACAGAATAGCAAGCAGGTGCTGCCAAGAAAAGCCCTTTCAGTTGGAGCCTGACTATATTTTCTACACTACTGTTCTTAGCATTTATCTTTTCTTGGATTTTAGTTCTGACCAGTTATTTCACTTTAAAGAACAGTGCATTATCTATAAGCTAGCACTGTGGAAATAACTATATACAGAAACTGTACACAGAAATTTGTATGTTGTATGCTACTGGGATTGATTTTACTGGTTAGAAGTTTTACTTTACTTGTTTTATTGGTTAGAAGTATTTTAGCTAGCTAGTATTTCCAGACAGAAAATAATTTCAAATTAATGTCATCCTCATTGTTTCAATTCTTGATCCCATTATTTTCAGTGTGGAAAGAAAACAATTAGTATCAATAATTTGACAAATGCAGTGCAATCTACAATTATATTTTGAAAATTATAGACCGAATTAAAACATTTTACATGCATAAAGATGCCACCTGTATTTATTCTTTTTATGATACGTACATACTGTCCTGCTTCATTTGAAACTATATCCTTGTGCAAAAGACATTGCTGATTATCCCAGCTTGAAAAGAATGACAAGATGAAGCTCTTTGTAGTTGAAAATAAATTCTGCTTTCCTCTTTCAGCCTTGAAAAACTTACAGAACACAGAAAAAATCTGCAACAAAATAAATGAAGGCAGAATCTGGTCCACAGAAAATTGGATAGGAATAAAGGAAACTTAAGCAAGACAAGAAAAAGAAAAGATAAATATTAGACTTAAAAGCAGTCTATAATGCACTTAGCCACAACACAACACCTAGTTATCAAATATGGATATGATTCATATATTTTTGTTAATGTGGAACAGATCAAACAAAGGACTTCTACATGAAATTGGTAAAATTTAAGCACTTGAGTCTTCAAATTTGTTGTAAAAGGCCTTTACATAAACAGAAATGAACCTCAATATCAAAAGATTTGTATTGGGAAGTCTCTGCTCTCGTGCTTCTCTGCATGTGAGCAGATGAGTTCTGGCTGGAGCAGGAGTAAGTTTATGCATGGCAAAATACTCTACAAGGTCTGATCAGGATAGAGGATTTAAAGCTAGGATAATACAATAATAAACCATAAGTTACTATAAAAAAATGCAGCTTGGGGACCAACTCATTTGTGTAAGGATGGTTAGGTCATTTGCCCAGCTGGTCCTCCCCGTCTCAGACGTGCTCAGATCCGTATTTTTTGATCTTAATAAATCTTGACATAAAGTCTCTTCTACCTAGACAGTAACTTTTAGTCCCTATGTTCAACAAGACATTGCCTTGTTATGGAAGAGGGAGTGCACATTTCTTAGATTCAGAGGGAGAATCTGCAAGAAGCATCTTATCCCTCTTGAATAAGTCTAGTGATTAATGCAGAGTTACCTAGGAGATGGGTGTCTGTCATCTTCCTACTTGTTTTCCCCACTTCTTTTTCTGCTCTTAGAAAGAAGAGAACTACTTGTACATAGACAATATTGGTCTGTGGCTACAGCCTCTATCAAGGTTTCTATACCCAAAGGGAACTGAGTTTCTCATACCCTGGTTTTTATCTTTTTTTTTTTTCCCACTTCAATGTTAGTGAGAGTCCTTTTGAGGTATGAGCTTTCTGTGCATAAGGGACAAGTCTCCTACTGCAAATTCCTTCTGCCAGGTATGAGCAATTCCAGCCGTTTCCTTCAGAACGCTCAATGCTATAGAAAACTCTCTTTAAAGTCAGTGCTGCCCCAAAGTTATCTAGTCTGCTGCTTCTGGAGAAGGCAGTTCAAGGCACTTCAGAAATCTGGGTCTGCAGTTCTCTAATTTGTAAGTACCTTAGTCGTACTGAATGTACGACTTGTACGACTTGACGATTTGTCCTGTCTTGTTGACGGGACAAATAGTATTTATTCATATGGGTTTGATTAAGCAGAAGGATTAATCTTCAGGCAAGACATTTGAAAACCCTTTTATCTTTCCCAGTTTCACAAAGTAACATTCCTCCTGTGATTTGTTGAACTGCTGAATCTTTCTGAGAAGAGAAGTCCTTGTTTATTACCATTTTTTTTTCTCTATATGTTCACAGGGCTTTGGGTACAACATCCTCATAAATAGGAAAACTTTTTTTTCTATATGTCCAACTCGGAATAGTGGTGATACATCACTTTGGGAACCACAGAAGAGATGAGCAAAAGATTTCTTTAATGTTTTTTTTACAGATCTGCTGACCCTTTTTATTTATATATGTACACACGCGCACACACACACACGCACAACAAAAAAAAAAGTATATAAAGTACTAGTATCTTAACAATGCTTCCAGTTATGTTGCAATGAAACCCAACAAAACTGTGATCTAAAAAAATCTGGATAAACTTCCATAGAATTTCTTATGGACTTAAGGATTTCAGTCTTTTTCAGAAATCTGGCGGTAAAACCCAGAGGAAATCAAGTTTGATCATCCCATCATGAAGAAAGGCAACCGATTAGAGCTGGTAATGGAAGGGCTGACCCTGTTGAGGAGTCTGTCACTGTGGGCTCTCACACTGCCTTCCAGCTGTCTTCCAAATTTGATATATTGCTGAAGTGCTCCACTGCTTTGAGTATTTTAGCAACCTTCTTCAGGTACTATCTCTGAACCACTTAATGTTTTTCTGGACTCTTTCCTTTTTTCAGTCTTTTCCTGCTCTTTACGTTTTTCTGGATGGCCTTTCTCCATGAGCTGTAACTAACCCCGACCTGAGGTTTAACTTACTCCACAACTGAAGCGAATGCTGCAACTTTCTTCACCTATTGCAATTCCTCTCTTGTTCTGATATTATTCTTCTCTTTTAGTTTTCTGTCACAAATCCTGTAAAAAGGATAGGTAGGTGCAAGTACTCAACAGGAAAAAGGATCTATGCTAGGAAACCAATTTTGTAGCTCTTACAGCTGTAGCCTCACCTGGTACAGGAATAAGAATGGAAAGAGTTAAACTGTGAGATGCTGGTGATGGCCATCATGTTGGATAAAGCTCTATAACCAAGTATGGCTTTTGGTACTAATGGGAACAGAATTTGTTTATCTACAGGTATAAATGTAAGGATCAGCCTGTGTACCTTTTCTGTAGCTGTTAAAAACTTCCGATAGGAGAGAGATGGTTGTTTTGATGATTCCTCCTGCCAGCCAGTCTGCAATAATTCCCTGCATCCACACAGGGAGTGTAAAAATGACTGAGTTTCTTTCTGGCAATGATGACTGCATATGCTTTACGGACAGTAAAGTTCAGGGAGAAGATTATGTTGAGATTTATGTTTGCTGTTATTTAATTTAATGAGGGAAATCTATCTAGAGAGAATGTATGCATGAGATCCAGTTGAATTAAATGTTTTTAAAGCAGACTTGAAGCCTACCAGGTTGTCTGAGCTACTAGTCTTTTTCTTCTACTGTCAGCAATGAAAAGGTGAAGTGACATTTCCGCTTTGTTCTCCTAATCACACTCTTATTGAAGAAAAACTAACTTTGGAAGATATGGGATTATGAAGAACTACTTTTGCTTTAGGATTTTGAAGGTAAAGTTCCTAAAAACAAAACAAAAAAAACTCCTTATTGCAAGTAGGAATGGAAAAGTCAGCTGAAAAAAAAAAGATTTAAAAAATGGCTCTACAAAGGCAGTGTACTTTTATAATGATGATAAATTAATTATGTTAGTGCAGCCCATTAAACATGCCATTTATACATAAATAAAAACCTTGGCAGGTGTAAGAGTACTTAATCTGAAGGCTTTAATATTTTTATTATTTATTGCTTTTTTGGTATCAGTTCACATTCAACAGTGCATCTGCTCTGGAGCTCTGTACAGATGCTTACTTTCTGTCTCTTTGCCAAACTGGAAGTAGTCCCACCTCAGCAGTGCAAGCACTGGGAAAGAAAATAATCAGGAAAAGCTTCTGTTCTCCCAGTTGTGGGCACATACAAAGGCACTCACTAAACTAGCCTGAGGTCTTGTCAAATGCAAAATAACATTTATTATCTTGGGAAGAAGGAGAAGAATTAAATTTTAATCGTTTGTTGTATTCAGATAGTGCACATCTTCTTTTTCAGCACAAAGGTAACAGTTAAATATCATTGAGCAAATATTTGTGACAATTCCAAAAAGGGATAATACTGCTATAGCAATGCAAAGTTGTGTACAAGAATTGTGCTAGAAGAGCTTGTGCTAAACTTTGTATGGTAACTGGTAGTAGTAGTAGAGATAGAGCACTGAATGCAACAACCAAGATAGGACTTCTGTGAACTTGGCACTGTGTGTTCCTGTCCTGAGAAGTTTCACGGGCATCAGGTACAGATTAAGTGTATATTTGTTTGCAGAATCAGAGACTTGTAAAATATTTAACCAGAGCATTGCTGACATAGATTGAGGGGTTGAACAAAAGAAACTTTAACATTTTGACTCAATGGGTGGAGAAGAAGGGGTATATCCTCCAGCTGTTGGCATCTGTCTTTAGTCTGCCTAGCCTACAGTTAGCTGACTCCCTTACAGCTAATAAAGGAGAGGAATGCTTTTTCTTTCATTTGAAACACAATCCTTTTCTGTGCAGGCTCAGCGAATGGATTGAATGGTTTGCCTGTAATTGTAACTTAATGTCAGACATGGGCTGAGAACTAAAATTAAGGCTCTTGACTAAAACTAGGTATATTTTGTGTAATGATGGCTAAACAAAAAATGCAGCTTATTTCCAGATCTGCTTTTTTTTTTTTTTTTTTAAAAAAAGACAGCTTTATGGGAGAAAAAAGACAAGTGTCATTGACATCATTATACTTTTTGAAAATGTGGAGGTGACTGCACTCGAAACTTCGAAACTCGAAACCCAGAAGATTTCTGAGTGCAACATAAAGATCACTATTTTAAATTATTAATATTAAAATATTGCAAAACTGAAAAGGAATGCTTACATTATTTTTATATATACATACACTTTAAAAAATGAACTGCCCACAGAAACATGGTTTTCATAAATACTTGTTGCTTTACTATTTGTGATCCAATGCTGTCTACTATTTATTTTTGTCTACTTACTTCTTATTTTTCATGTCTGTTCTATCTGTTATGTACTCTATGCCTTTGTTTTTTATTTTTTATTTATTTTTATATATTTCTCTTCTATCTGTCTTGTTTCCTTTTTTTTTCATAGTTTGACTTCGCTTTTTCTTTCAACTGAAAATTATGGGGCAGAAACACCTTTATTGGTCAGTAGTTTCTTCTGCAGTTTGACCAACTAGAGAAAGGAAAATAGGTGAGAGGAGGAGAAACACCTCTTTGCAAAAGTGTAGTCCCATGTGAGACAATAATAAGGTGCTGTCCAGTAATACCTAAATCTGGGAGAGGAAGAGGAAGGTCTGTGTTGGCTTCTCTTGTTTCTCCTGGATATGTCAATTGTTTACACCTTTTGCTTCTTCTGCTGTATATGGCATGTTCTTCAGACCATCTGTTGGTGAGAATTTAACAATTTTTCATAAAGGGATTTTTTACACAGAGAGCAGAGAGTTGTAGAGATGAAATATGATGGCAGGATTGGGGAGAGGCAAGTACAACCAGGCTGATTCTACTTACTGAGAATTGACATCTGTCATTTTAAAAGGTGAGATGTGACAGTTCTTTCACTGCCATGAACCTGAACTTAAATTGTTCAGGCACAAATAAAACATAGGACAGGAGAGAAAACAAAACAAAACAAAATTTCGACAGAGCTAAACCAAGGTGAATGAAGAGCAAACTAGCAATGAGCTCATTGCCCTAGGCAGACTGTAGCTGATGAATGGTGACAGATGAAATTTTATCCCTCTTCTGAATTCAAAGTATGTGTTAAATAAATTAGTAATCTCATCAATATCCTCTTGACTTAATTTACTCTGTACAGCAGGAGCACTCCTAATCTTTCTCTTTTTAGCTTCATTTGCACGGTGCTCTGGCAGAGAACCACTTGCTGATGGAGTGGTAGCAAAGGGAAGTGCAGGGAAAACACCTCAAGGGACCCTGGAAAAATGTTGGCCTTTAGACAGTAATTAGAGGACATGCAGTGTGTTCTGTTGCTATTTTGGTGCTGCTACTTCTTACTCTGAAAATTTGGCAGATAATTAAAACCAGTCATTTCCACCTGTCCCTGGCCAGTGCTTTTCTGCTTTACTCTGCAGAAATATGAGACTGCTTATTTGGAAAGTCTTTTCAAGCTTACTGGGGACTTTTTCTACCCCAAAATGCTTTCTAGAAAAATATCTAGTCACCATGAAAAAAGAAAAAAAAGTAAGTGGAGTTTGATTGTTTATTTAGAAAAGTTGACAGCAGCAATTTTAACCCAATATCGCTGAAGATATGGCCACATTGCATGCATTTTCAACTGTCAGATAGAAAGAAAATAAAACACAACTATTATGTTTATGAGGACCTGAACCTAGAGATTTTTTTTAAATGTTTCTTTTTAGGAGGACCTGCGAGTTTATAGAAGTAAGAATAGAAAGTGTAGCATGTATTGCTGCATCATAGTGGAAATGACATGTCTAGAGGGAGACTCAGTTTAACACACTTTGGTAATGTGTTATCCTTCTGTGATGCTTTCTATGAAGCAATGTCAATAAAATAAATAGGCTGAGGATCAGCAGTGTTACTGTAAAATTTTATCAGGCAAAGTGATTTCCTGGAATAGACTGAATGAAACTTTATAGTAAGGAAGCACAGACATTTTAGTTTAATGTAATATTTAAAATTTCCTAAAAATTATATATATATATATTTTCCTTCTAGCAGCAGAAAAAGAACTTAAGGAGGCACTAATGAAATATCATACCATCTTATAAATATGGGTAGTTATACCTGCCGCCCCCTCCAAAGGAATCTTTAATAACTTCATTGATGACTGTAAGAAAATATGTTGAAGTGGAAAAGAGAAAAAACAGCTTGATGAGTTTAGGGCACATATATCTGAAAAGAATATGTATGGAAGGAGGCAAAACAGTATACCTCAGGCACCAATATACAGAAGAAACGTTCCTTTTAATATACAAATTGGACATCTATGTGAAACTTGCAATATTTAATATAGAAAAGGCACAGATGGAGGTTGAGCTATGCAGTAATAGGTCTGTTCTTACAATACTTACTGAAATTTAAATGACAGAATGATTTGTCAGTTCTTCTCCCAATAAGTTTTTGTTTATGGTTCAAATTAAAGCACCAATTTAAAGGAGAGGTACCAAAATTATGTTCTTTATCTTTTTAAAGACATAGTTCAGGAAGAAGCACTTTCTTGGAATGCAGACTAGAAATCTGACCTGAGTCTGTGTAACAGTAGTTTAGAGCAGCCGGTTGTCCAATGATGAACCAAATACTAAGAACAGGTTATATCGGCTGGAGTAGCACTTCAAGCTAGTTTTCACTTAACTTGGGTTTATGTAGAGTACATGGTCACAAAGGAGGGGGTTATCAGTCATTAAATTAACGTGTGAGGCATAGCATTAAATGGTGAGGATCTTCTGCAGGACCCAAAGACTCCAATAGTTACCTTGGTCCTTTCTTTGGGACACAGGATTAAAGCCTTTCTTCAGGTTTCTTATGGATTATCTTGTACCTCCAAATGTTTCTGAAACAGCAAGTTCCATTCCTTCTTCTTGCATCCTCCTTTTTCCTTCTACAGAGCTATATATATATATTTTTTTTTACTATGAGCCTGTTTACCTGTGCCGTGCTGTGGTTAAGTTCCCTGGTTATTTCAGATACGCTAGGGCAGGGCTCTCCAGCCTCAGCACAAGCACAGTCTTGCTGTTGTGCTACAGAGCACTTCTGATGATGCAGAATTTACTGCCTGTTGAGGAATATAATAGGGCATTTCCTACCCTCTCCTCTGTTTCATATTAGAGCTGCTTCCTACCTTGTATCAAGTCCGTTAGTACAGAGCTCAAGGAATTGCTGTAGTTCAGACAGACTAATTTGGACTTCATTCCCCTGATTATTATTTACGCCATAAACCTTGGTCCAGCCCATCTCTCGGCCTTTAATTTCTAGGTTGATTGTTTTCCCAGATGCTGCTTTGGCCTCTGTCTTCCCCCTGCAAGGCTGAATGGTTTACTTTTTGCAGTTGAGTGCACTATATCACAAAAGTAAAATTCGTGGTACAGGAATTGAACATTAGGTAGTAATGTAATCTGCCAGTGTCAATATAGCAATGCAAATACTCTTACATGATCTGTGGCAGCTGACACATGTACACTGAGTTTGGCAGATTGCATTGTAACTGATTTGCATTACCAGTAAAACTCTTCACCATGCTTTCAATAAGTAGATTAAATGTGAAAAAATGCATTTAAAGAAAGGAGTTTAATTCAATTTGCTCAAGAGTTGACATGAAGAACTCATTATTTCCACAGAGAATTGCTTCTGAATAACAAAGTAACAAAATACCATAATGATCTTTTTAAAGAAAAAGGTACTTCTCTTGTCTCTTCTTTTGTTTGATTCTTTATTTCTTTTCTATCTGCTTGATCAAGACTGTATTCTGAGAATTGCCTATAAAATTGCAAATGAAAGAAACAGTCATAACATTAGAAGCATTTTATCTCTTAACTCCTTTTAAACTGCATTTTGATATATATTCTTTTGGTTCCATCACCCCTGTGAGCAGCATTTTGAAAATATTTGCCATTGGTGCTTTATACATTAGCTTAGCAATTTAATTTCAGCTTCAAGGAGCTTTATTTTGATCACTGCTGTGTCTTTTAATTGTTTCTTGTCTATGTCATGCATCTCTTTTAGCCGTCATTTTAAAAAAAAGGCAGAAAAATAAATATTACTTATTGAAAAGTAATTCAAAGCTATGTCACGACGTATTGCTTGGCAGATAAAACTCAAAGGATGTTGGAAGGCACTGCTGAATGATTCAAGGATCTTTTTCTTGGACATATTTCCTGTCTTTCCACAATGAAACGATAGCTCCATAGGAGATTCAGCGAGACCCTGTTGTCCTTGAAGCTTGTCCTGGGCTGCTGCTTTATCACTGAAATGAATAGAAGTCATTAGAACCCTGTTGCAACCTGAAGTGGCCTGCTAGGATTCCCCTGCAGGCTTCCCTTCCCCAGCGTTTATCGCAGCAGCGGGGTGATGCAAATGGTACCAAGCAATCTCTCTGCAGCTCCAGCTCCTGCTGTTACCAAGCTGGAGGCTGTCGCCTGAGCCCCCCTCTAGGTGTTTTACAGCTTCACCAGTCAGTGTGAGCTTTGCGTTTCTCACTGTACTCCTGATACTGTTGTACTGTGTTTCTCAGTGCTACGGTGCACATTCTCCATTTCTTGAGATGACTTCCTGTGCTGGGAGTTTTCATCTCCTGTCTTTTCTTCTTGAGATCCTTCAGTGATATTTTGTGATGTGTCCCATTCTTTTGGTGTCTATGATTTAACTCCTTCTCTCTCATTTCAGTCATATTCTGTTATTCCTTGTCACATCTCTATTTCTCATCTCTTTTGTGATGTTTCAGTGATTTATGAAATCTCTGGCTTTCCCCTTTACCTGCAGAAATTTTCAGATAGTTGGAACCATACAGGTACAAAGCTGGGGGAGGTTGACTTGGAAGAGATTTTCTATTGTTAAAATCCATCTGTATAAAACTAACTTCAGGTCTTAATTGCATACTTTTGGGGTGGGGACTATGTTTGTGTGTGTGTCTGTCTGTCCTTAAAAATATGTAATACATTCTGTGTAACTACTCATACTTGTACTGGCCTGGAACAAGTGTTTTGCCTGCACATAGTGCAGGACAGCACAAGTTATGTGAACATACATGAGAAACCTATTTCTTCGAGACAGTTTTATGAGACAAGTCAGCGTCCTGACTTTTCCTCCTCACATTCCCCAGGTGTAAGAATAAGCCTTACCTGCCTGAGTGCATAGTCAGAAGATATAAACCTGGCAAGGTTCAGTTTGTTTTTCTCTTCATGTCTGAGGCTGCATCTCTGTGGAAAGGCACAGGCTGTGCAAAACAGGGGCTGCCCACTCTCCTGTGCATGCAGATTGAAAGCCCAGGCCACACTCGGCGTGATTTATCACTGGCACTCAAAGTGAAACCTTTTTAGATTGCTTCAAGCTTAGTAGCTCAGAATCAATCATCCGCTATTCTGCCTGCATTTTTACACAGGCAGTCCTTTCATTTTTTTTATAGCTTCACAGTACAGTTAGCTTTGCAGTGCATCTTCTCACCACTGCAAAAGCAAGGTCTGCATGTTTTGCCAGTTAAGCAAGTTTTATTGTACATTTCAGTGCTCAGTTATTAGAAAACCTAATTCCTTTCTATCCTGCATCATGAGAAATCATTTCTGTAGGTCTCCGTAAGTGTGAGTGCAATGAAGTCATCTTTGTCACCCATGGAGTATTTCTGCTGTAGGGATGATTCTGTAGCCTTCAATGGACTGGCTTGCTTACTGACTGTAGGCTTTATGAAGCAGTGAAGGAGCAGCCCTTGTATGACTTACCCTTTTATAATCTTGTAAGTGTCTACTCAGCTTCTGCTGTCCTGTCACCTGTCCTAGAATCATAGAATCATTATGGTTGGAAAAAAACGTTGAAATCATTAAGCCCAACTGTAAATCCATCACCACTCTGCCTGCTAAACCATGTCCCTAAGTGCCTCATCTACACGTTTCTTGAACACTACCAGGGATGGTGACTCCACCACTTCCTTGGACAGCCTATTCCAATGCTTGACTACTCTTTCCATGTAGATTTTTTTCCTAGTGTCTAACCTGAACTTCCCCAGTGCGACTTGAGGCCATTTCGTCTTGTCCTATCCGTAGTTATTTTGGAGAAGAGACTGACTCCATCTTACCGAATTAGCTAATAAATTAGCCCCAAAATGGGTATCTTATCTGCAAAAGATATACAGCTAAATAGAGTCTTTTCTACTGGCTTCCCAGACAGCTTTCTTGTTCCTGTGTTTGAATGACATTGACACAATGAACAGTAAATGTTAGATTTCAACATGTTGCCAATTGCTGTCTCTACATGTGTCAGTGGTTACACTTTTCATTCTGAACTCAGGTTCAACAGTTTAAATTAAGGTAGATTATTGATCAAATTATATGGAGCGAAGGTATTTTTTATGTTTGCGCCACTCTGCTCTCTCTAACCTATTTTATTTTGATTTAGTTTGTCCAAATACAACTACAAGGTAAACTACTGAGTCCCTATCTAAAATGATAGTTAACATTAGTTCCTTTACCATTTGCCTTTAGATAAACTTTTATATGTAGGTCATGATTTTGTCCTTTGTTAAATACTTTGTCAATAGGAAAAGATAGATAAGCCTGGACTAATTCTTATGGCTCTGAGAGAAATCCAAATGAGAGAAATCCAAAGTTCTTTCTAGCCTGGCTGTGGTTATGACCAGCATGGTCTTCCTCTGCCTAGACGTTATAATGTAGTATGCAGCTGTGGGGTTTAGAAGGGACTGTTTGCCAAACTCTGTGAGATTATTAAACCTTACAGATCAAGGTCTTGGATTTAAATGCAGCAGGACCTTAGTCAGCATATTTTGTATGCTTTGTAAAAGAATGAGTAATTAATACCGGAAACTGTGTGACTGGGTGACTAAAGATTTTCACAAGATAATTGAGTTTGCTTAATAGGAAACTTGTGAAAAGACTGAGTTTGGAACATGGGATTAATATAAACATATGATCTCTGGAAGAACTGGAGAAGCTTGAGACTGAACTAGAGAAATATATGTGGTTATTTGTACAACCCATTATCAGGTATATCATACAATTTATCTGAACATTCCTGTTTCTCATGAATTTCTGCACAGTTTGCCGTGTGATGGTGATAACAAATATCTAAGAGTTGGAATTCAAAGTTCTTTTGCCAGAGGCTGCATCTCAGGGTCTTTAATACTTCATAGTTTGGTGAGAGAAACGAGAACATGTACACATGTACATTTTTTTTTGCCCTGCATGTGTGTAGACAAGTACCTCAATATTCTGAACAAGGGAAAGGAGCCTTAGCTACATTGACTAAAATTGATGAGCATTTAGTGTTTGTTTAAGGGACCTTGCACTCTATTACTGATATTCACTAGCTATAAATCAAGCGTGAAATACTGAGTGGATGAAATCTAAACTTCTGTGGATGCCCATTGTTGTACAAATTTTAATGACATTTCTTTTAAAAGCTTCTTAGGGGATATACTTCAGGTTCCTTTGGTGGAAGGATTAAAATTTCAGCAGGTGTACGTATGGCTTAAAAAAAAATCCTTTGAGGAGTGTTTTCTGCTTTTGATCTTCTCTGTCCTTTCCTTATGTGATTGGTAATTTCAACCTATGCAGTTGAAAAGTACTATGTGTATATATATATATACATATATATAGTATATTTGTATATATGTGTATACAAAAATATACTTCATATATTTTTCAGAGAATATATTTTGCTTTCATTTCTTATTAGAATCAACTTTGATTTTTGCTTTTGGTTTCTGAGTGCATGGTTTGATTATCCTCTCATTTTTTATTTTTTTGTGTACTGAAGCTGCTTAGACAAAACCAATAGAGATCATTTTTTACATCAGTGCTGAAAAATGCGTGTGCCATGTTTGATAAATATGTCCTTCTACATAAGGAAACTGGACAGCTGCCAAGTATTTCATATGATGTCTGGACCATTGGATTGTTTGAGATTTTTGCCAAACTTTTCAATTAAGATTTGTCCATCCAGTGCAAAATCGGTTTTGAACAAGTAAAAATACTTAAGCTGTGATAAAAATAGTCCCATGAATGCATTACTATGCGGTTGATTCAGATTTCCAAATAGAACACAGATATAACATGAAATAGCATTTAAAGGAGATTTCCACAGATGTAACTAATTTCTTACACTTTTGTGATATATTATGTGACTATGCAGAGAAATAATTTACATAATCACTTAGATGCTCATACTTAAGATTTTTCTCCTTTTTCTGTTTATTTTCCTTAAGACTACGGATTATGAATGAAGAATGGTTGAAATGTAAAGTCTCACAGATAGCCCATGCGAACTGGTAAAATACATAAACATAAATCTAGGGAGTCTTCAGCTATCCTGAGATCTGTGAAGAATTTCCCTGTTCACACCATGCAAAACATAGTGAACGAGGTTTACATCTATTGCTTGTTTTGGTGGACCCAGGGAGGCAAGGTGCATGACAGCAGAACTGTGCTGTGGCTGGAAAAGTGAGACCTTGGCTTTGACTGCAACACAGAGGAAGCACCACTGCTACTGCTGTCCAGGCAGGAAAACTGAAATGAAACTCTAAGCCTTAGCTCTGACTACCATGGTGCTAAATAGTTAAACCTAATTTTCAACAGTATAACTAGTATTAGCTTCTCATCACAGTCCTATTGAGAGACTTTTATCTTTGTTTTTTTTTTTTCCTTTGCTTAAGTAGACACAGAGAAATAAATTATATTACTCACATGCTTAAAGCAAATCTGAATGCACTTCAGAGTTAGGATGTAAATGGGCATACCAAATACCATGCTGTGAGGAAAATTAATATTTCGAAAAAGGGCATGGATGATGGTGTTTAGAAAGAAAATAAACAAGAGCCTCTCCATTTTATTGCTGCTTTAGCTCTAGAGTAAAACAAAACAGACTCCTTGAAAATGACAATGTCAGGTAAAAAGAAGTGTATTTAATTCTCTAAATATAGTCATCCATTTTTTCTAAGCCCACTCATTTAGTCTAATTTTGTACTCAGAAGATTTTATTTTCATATCACAATAGTATCTTTTTTTATAGTTACTTTTTTGAAACTTTAATGAAGAGAAAATATAATTTATAATAATAGTAGTACTAAAGTATCTGTATCTATTCTCCTAGGATATTTGTGTTCAATGTAATTATTGTACCTTGGGTGGATGAAGCATATTTAATAGATTTATTGCTGTCTGAGCACAATTCTTCCAGCAAATTGTTTATGAATGACAGACACTAGTAGGACTTGATTTTTTTATTATTATTTTTTTAAGTTATGCATCATAATTTTTTATTTCTTTTCATTTTTCTTTCTTCATTTTTCTTTATCATTCTTCTTTTTTCTTTCTTCCACAACTTGCTTCATAGTTCAAGGTCCCAGAAGAACTGTATACAAATGGTAGATATGGACAGGTGTAGGATCAATCTTCTCAAGCAGATATTTATGATATATATAATGAGTAATTTTCTTGTCAGTTAATTAGGATCTATTTGATAACAATTAGTCAATATTTTCATAGCTCTGTGATCCTGTAAATGCTGTATAAGTGCTCAGCATTGTTATATCACTAATTAGCTCATAAATATTTGCTAAATACAGAGTAATGACAATGTAATGTGAATATGAATAATTCTAACTACATTGATTGAACAATCATGCATATTTAATTTAAAATGTTTTCTTTGCAGAGACATTTTAGCACTTGCGTTCATAAAATGTTCATTCACTCACCCAATTATCAGATGATATAGATTAATGACAGACTAGAATGAGATATATGCCCTTCAGGAAAAGAGAACCTTTAATTTTGATCCTTTGTAGTCTATTCTGGAATTAAAGCCTGATGGAATGCACTTATTCCTTACAATTCCAGTCTTTTGCGTTAGTGGAAAGCTTGTTTTTTGTTATTTTGCTTCCAGAGATCTTGAGTTTCATGGCCACCATTTGGCCATATTCTCCCAAACACATTACTACATATATAGTGTTATCTGTGTCCTTCAAATGAAACTTGCGGCTCAGTTGATGGATAAAGGGGAAGGAGTTATTCACTGTTATTTTGTTTGGGGATATTCAGGAATCCTGATGGATCACTGCATCTTGCATCTAAAAAGATATGGCATTTTGGAGAGGACTTTTTTTCACCTTTTTTTTTTTTTTTTCTGGGAACAGTGAGTATATTATTCTTTGGAAAATTTCAGAATGTTTAAATTCAAAAAAGTATTGGCAGGGGTTTGGCAGCTGGAACCAATGTCACTGAGATGGGCATCACTTGTCTGTCTGTGTCATGGAAGGAAGGAATGAAATGTGTAACTATAGCTAACTGAGTGGTTCCAAGCAGGAAGTCATATTTTTATATATGACTTTATAACGCCATGTCAGGGCACTCAGCTCCCTTTTTTTTTTTTTTTTTTGTTCCCCCCATCCCGTGCAGATAAGGTATGTTTACAATCAGGTAGGCAATTTAAATTCAATAAGCGTAGCTAAGCCATTTTTAATTGTTAGCTATTAGGGTGCAGGAAAGACACAGAACATGACTCAGTATAGTCCAAGTGTCCGACTGTAACATTCATTACTGTCATATTACATTGTCGAACTAAAAAGAATGCAGTCTGCTTGAACAGGTCTACCTGTTAAATAATGATGCCTCTGGTTTCAGAGCAGGTATACATTTTTGGAAGAAATTAGGAATGAATGTAGAAGGAAAGGAGGACGAGACAAAGTCAACAGGAATGTGCTGGAGTTTTAGAGGATTAATTAGAGCAGAAAGTAAGACACACAAAAAAAAGTAAAAGAAATGACTGCATGCTTTTGAGATTTTTCAAAAACTCTCCGTATTGGCTTAATGCTACTTCAGCCAAGTTAAGAGCTGGCAAAGATGGAGCAAGTTGCAGAAGCCCAGCTCTCGTCTGCCATGTGCAGGAGGATTTTGCAAGAACTGTAGTTCTGTAGCTATGTACCTGATATCATCTTATAACATGACTCCCTACAGTCATCATTGACAGCGACAATGAGAAGTAACTTTTAAGAATGGTTTTCTTTGGCGGTAATTTGAGAAGTAGAAGTCCTTCTCATGGGTGAATTTTGTTACTCATTTCAAAATTGTTAGAGCACCAGCAGTTTGTGACAGTAGACTTTGTGCATGTGGCTGAGACAAGCTCTCAGAAGGAGAATGTACAGTCTATAGTATATTAATGCACCGTGGACCATATTCGATTTACCCAAGAATCAATCATAGAACATTATCAACTTCTTTGTATTTTGTTTTTTTAAATCAGGGTATTTGACTCATATTCTTCGCGCTTTTTGTTTTTCCCATACTGGATGCAATAGATTACTTCAGATTTCAGGCAGGCTATAAAGCTTAAAAAAAATCTGTTTGTTCAAGTCTTGGGATTAATTTTCTTCTACCTCCCGCCTATCCAATTAGGCAAAAAGCCACGATCTCCAAACTTTTTTTTTTTTTTTTCTTATTCTTTCATTAAAATGTTTCATTTTCAGTTGTGGAATTATGTAACAGAAAAATGTGTTAGTTGTTTGCAAATTTAAAAATCTCAATTCTAGGTCTGAATTGTTTTGTGAACTCTTCTTTGTTGTAATTGAAAATTATCATTGTTTCATGTATTTTGTATGAGAGAAAGTGCTATTTGAACTTCATATACTTTCTGAAGTCCCCATATTTGAATGAACAGAAGCATTTTGAGTCTTTTTCTGTGAACAGCCCTTCTACTGGTGTGCGAGTGCTCTGTTTCTCAGAGTTCTTAGTCCCTCACGTAGTGATGCTGAGATTTTTGTAGGAGATGTATTTATGCCAACTTCTTCTTCCTCCCTCCCTGCCCTTCTCCCACCTTCCTTTTTCATCTCATTTTCCCTTCCAGATCAACATTATTATTCGACTCAGCTAGTATTCAGCAGGTGTTTAATGTCTGTGACAGATATTTTCTATTCTGAGTTGAGATTTCACCTTAAATGCTGTTACTGACAAGATGATGATTTGCATTTTCAACCTGCAGAGTTTACCAAATGCTAGTAAAATATTTATGTTGTAATTCACTCCTCCTCCTTATTGTAGCTGTGATGCTGTACATTGAAAAAGAGGGTAGAGAGAAAAAACTATGAACAAAATACTTTTTTTTTTAAATCAAATTAGTCCTTTCCTTTTATGAATCCAAACACCTATAATCTTCATTATTTTTGTCCTGTCATAAGTGTTTATGGCTGTATCTGGGACTGAAGTCAGGAGGAGAAAAATAATGTGTAAATTGCTTCTTGTTGTTCTGACTAACTAGCCAGAACCACAGGTTGTGGAGGTAGCTATGGAAATGCAGTGTACCTAGCGACTACATGAAAGGCAATTTCTGCAAAAAGTCAGAGATTGGCTAGAACCTGTGGCGCTGTGCTAATGCAAAGCCCTGTCACAGTGCCTGTAGATTTATTTTAGATTTTGTTTGGTATTTCAATAATCTTTATAAAAAGGCTTATTTTATTGAACAGCACACATTTTTCTTAAAAGGAAAAAGCCATTATACTGTAGCAATGATTTTCTGCTATCATTTCTTGCAAACAGCAAATTACAAATTATATTACTAATCCCGATGATTAGATTGGGTATTTAAGAATGGGAAAATGAGGGAAGCTAAGTACAGTAGCAGTTTTGCATGTATAGAATGTCATTATCTTTTGACGCTAAATAAAGCATAAGCATGAACACAAAGTATTAGAGGCATGATGGAGAACCTGATAAACAGGTTGATTTGCCTTTCCTAAGCAGCCAGAAAATCAGAGATATATCAAATGTATCAAAAGATGTTCACTCATCCAGGACAGAGTATGTTGCAGGTGCTACATCATGTACTCAGACAGATTAGCTGCTACATGGCTCCATTCACTGTCACAAATCACAATTTCTAGAGGCAGAGGCTTAAAAATACCCTGTTCCTTCCTAGAGGCTAAAGATAAGGGACTGGGGTTAGATGATAAAAATGCATGATACAAAATTAGGTTTCATGGTTATAAAAGTTCAACTTTGTCACTAGAGAAGTCAGAAGACTTGTATGAGCCACCATGTATCGGTGGAAGGACCTACTATCAGAAAAATTATCTAGGTAACAACAATACACACTTTAACAGGGCATTACAGTAGGTTTTGCAAACCTGTAAGGTGTCCTCCTGAACTTAAAAACAAGTGCTGAGGTTTGTAGATAATTTTTACATTAATTAAAAATACAGTTTGACTGCTAGATAGGACATATTCCAGCTGCTATTTCCTTTTGCTCTATAAAATACATTGTTCCACGTAATTTGTCCCTTCAGACACTGGTATTTCTGATCTCTATTGCTTTTACTTTCCCATTGTACTCTCTCTTCTTGATACTTTTTTTTCTGCCCTTTTTTCTATTTTATCTTCCACAGCAGTTTTTATTTCCAACTGCCACAGGCTTCACACTTAATCATACTCTTATCTATCCCAGTAAAATAATGAGCCCTGGAAAAGCTGATGTAAAGCAGACACTTCTGAAACACTGTCATTAGACTTCACAGAGTATGTCCAAGAAGAGATGTATGGTCCATATCTTTATTTTGCAGTGACAGTTGTTAAGAACTAGAACAGTTTCCTCAGGCTGTGGCATCTCTATGTTTATAGATTTTTTTGGAAGTTGACAGGACAAGGCCTTGAGCAACGTGATCCAATTTTGAAGTTGGCCATACTTTGAACAGGAGGTTGAACATCCAGTTGTGCCTTCTAGCCTGAAGTGCTGTGCAAGTCCAGTGTTTTGTTCTAGTTTGACTAAAATTTCAGACAGACACAGGCTGCAATCAGATCAAAAATGAGGTGATTTGCTTTACCAGAACCTGTGAAAACAGAAGGTATTATTCTGCAGAATCTGGAAGAAGCATGTTGTTTCTTTAATATATATCTAACAGATCAGCTATTTGCCATCACTTCCACTTCTCTTCCACCCCCTCACTTCCCAGCCTCCATTATATACTTTGCTCTGCAGGTAGAGTATGATCTCTTGTATTGTTACAGATATTTGATATATTTCCAGTTCATTTAGAGGAGGTGTTTATTCAGTTGTCTTTAATTTTCCGAGCTATTATTAATTTAGCTCAGCTATAGAATATATATAGAATATATAGACTAATATAGCAATAAAGCCTCCGCTTGGGGGGGGGGGGGGGGGGGGGGGGGGGGGGGCGGGGGGGGGGGGGGCGGGGGGGGCGGGGGGCGG
>JAWLRI010000185.1:869383-989942 GCA_034781795.1 Crypturellus tataupa
CCAAAAACCCAACCCCTCCCCCCCCCCCCCCCCCCCCCCCCAAAAAAAAGAAAAAAGAATTTACATGTGAAAAAACTAACAAATTATGAATGAGAACAAAGGTCAGTAGCAAAGGAGAACAGCTCTGCTTGTCCTTTCATGTCGCTTAGACACAATCATTAAAGTTGTCCCAGAGAAGAAATCATCCATAAAGAAATGCCCCACTTGAAAAATCTTGCTACCAATGAGAAACAATTTTATGCTAACTTTCTGAAGTTGATTAAAGTTTTTTGATGGCTGATATTTAAGCAGAGACAGTTATTCCCCTACAGAAGTATTATTGAAGTGGCAGATTTATTAATCAAGCTAGTAGTTTCAACTTGGACATTTTCTGGATTTCTGTTGGGGAATGTATTATGCCAAGATGCTTTGTAATACTGCAGCCTCCACACACACATTGATGTATATTATCTATCACCTTTCTTAAATCTTTACTAAACACCACATTCATCAGCATTTTTTGTTCTGATGACTCTTGTGCTTCCATCTTTGTGATCTTTACCAAAGCACAGAATTGTTGAGGCTGGATGTGGAGATCCCCTAATCCACCCCACCTTGCTCAAAGCAGAGTCAGCCACAGCAGGTTCCCCTGCACTGCACCCAGGCCAATTCTGAGCGTCTCCAGAGATGGAGGCTCCATCACCACTCCTGGTAACCCTTCATCCTCATTACTGCATTTGCTTTACAGCACTCACAATCTATCAAAGCTCTGGAATAAGACCAGGACTCAAGACACCTGAGAAGTGATAAGAGGCTCTCCCGGCTGAGGCTCCAATGAGCCAAAATTTCCCAGGTCTGCACTGCTTGCTCCTGTCTGTATGAACCTAAGCCAAAGATACTAGGCCAACCTACTTGTGCTGCAGACTAGATGTTAACACATAATTTACAATAGAATACATGAAATGACCAGTACTGTAAATATTCTGAACATTTAAATAGCTCAGTTTTTCATCTTTTATCTATAAATAATTATATATTCACCTACTAAAATAGGAAAGGCATATTTATTACATGAGGACTTGAAAGAGTGAACACTGAAGTTACGTTTACTGGCGGAGAGAGTTTTCGTTATCAACTAACATACGGGGTTTTCAAAAATAATTTTAAAATCATGTGGTAGATAGGTGGCTTTGTTCTACTGCAGTCGCAGAAGCTTCCTGAATAGCAATTAGGTTGTCTTGCATTTGTTTTGGGGAGAGTCACTGCTTTTGCAAATAATTTGAGTGCAGACTTTAGGTTTGGGTTTCTTAACTGATTTCTTGCTGATGGTGTCCTGGTGCCTGTCCCATTGCATATGTGGTGATGAGCTTTCACTGAGCTCTCAGCATGGTGTCTGGCCCCACACGTGTACTAGCTTAGCCAGCCGCCTTGCTCCCTCCTCACTGGGGACTCGGGCCTTGATGATGTCTCAGACACAGTCAAATTGGCCAAGGGAACTAACCTAATCATTTGTGCTCAGTAATGCTAACATTCCCCTAATGAATTCTCTGAGGTTAAGAAGTTAACACTGTAGTGAGCAAGGTAAGCAAAGATTGCTATTAAAGTATTGAAAGAGCACAAATATAAATGGGGAAAGAGAGAATGAATATTTAGGGGAGAGAGAGGACACTGAAATGGAGGGCAGGTAGCAGCAAATGTACAGACCTATATGTTCTAGCCTTTCGTGTTTGCATATGGAAACAGGCATGGGGAGTATGTGCGACATAATCAAGCTTTATTGAACAGTATATAACAGTAACGCAACATAAATGCACCTACATGGAGAAGTAGAGAGGCACAACAGTTTGAATGAGAAGTATGGAAGGGTAGATCATGACAGTTTTTCCTTGATTTCTCCTAGACATTACTGTACATTCTGATTTTTCCCATCATGTAATGAAGGGAGAAAGGACTTAACTGAAATTAGAGAGTCCTTTATTTTTTTTTAACATGTAAATTGAATGCACTTGATATCC
This sequence comes from Crypturellus tataupa, assembly GCA_034781795.1. Classification (NCBI taxonomy): domain Eukaryota; kingdom Metazoa; phylum Chordata; class Aves; order Tinamiformes; family Tinamidae; genus Crypturellus; species Crypturellus tataupa. Next base: position 871,378 of record JAWLRI010000185.1, read on the forward strand.
ATCACAAATAAGATGACTCAGTTTTACTGGATTCATGCCAGTAACTAGTGGCATAAACATTCTTATTGGGGAAAAAAAAGTATTTGAATAAATTGTTCTGTGGATGTGGTTCTTTTTGCGCTATATGTAGGTATCCACTGACCTTTCTGCTGATCCATAGCAGAGGTTGCAAAAGGGATAGAAAATATTTTTAAAAGAATAAGACCCAAGGAGAGTTGCAGTTATGTATCTTAAAACCTCTATTTACACTAATGAAATGAAAAGCAGATACAGAAAGCAGAACATTCCAGCTTGTAGAATGTTCCCATTATTTTAAAAACTGAAACTGGTGATTAGTCATTCAAATAAATTGTAATTAAATGGGAACATTGCGATTGTATTATGCTAATGATAGAAATGTGTATTAAATGTTTGTAAGTTATTCAAGGAAATCTATTAGGTAATTAGAAAAACAAAGTGTTTCTTCACTCTAAAGCTATCAAATGACTTGTTTTGCATTAACAATTTTAAAATTCTATTATCTCATTTATAATAAACTGCTTTTAAGGAGATAACCATCAAATGGTGGTTCAGAAATGAAGATAGAAAGTGCAGATTATCACAGTTCCAAGATAACTGTAGGATAATTACCCTTCTAGGAGCTTTGGCATTTTGACTTATGTGGCAGGCTATACATTAATGATGCAACATCATTTCATAGCTGTCGTGATTTTGTATGGTTACCTATGAATGGCTTTACGTATCAAAAGACAAATGACCATAAACTAATGAAATGCTATCTATAGGCTTTGGAACAAGAAAGGAGATCTATTAACAGAATTCACAGTGAAAGCAAATTGTTTTTTAGTTGATTTAAACAGCAGTAAGGGACAAAGCAAATGGTGCTAATATAGGTGTCTGGAATATTATTCAAAGTGAAAATGACTGCCCAACATAGGTAGAAATTCTTCAGTGAGACCAAGATTTAGTTCAAGTCCTTAATTTCTTTTTTTTTTTCTAACAAAAAATGATTAAAAGTGATTAAAAAATAAAGAGAAAAGAGTTCTTCTGTGTGTGTATTGAAATTTCCAAAATCTGTATCTAATGTAATCATGAGTCTTTTTGCAGAAATTCTTTTGAAATTGGCTACCTATTAATTATCTTTTTCAAATATATTTTCATGTTTCACAACTATGAAGAAATATAAATCACTTTTCAGGGAAATGTTTCTGCCAAACTCGCCATGAGTTTCCACTGAGTTTAAAATACAGTTTGTGTTGGAGTCGATCCCTAACTTGTGTAAAAACTATGATGGATGATGGCATCTGGGAGAAAAGTGTTAAACTGTTGAAATGTATGTGGAATGAGTGAGCATAGATTTGCAAAACATCCTAGGAGAATTGAATTTCAATATATTAAGGAAACTTTTTTTTTTCTTCCCCTTTCCAAAATTCTATAAAGTGTATTTCAAGGCTTGTTGCTCTTGCTCCCACTTCTGCTTTCCAGTTCTCACTCTTCAGTAATGTTATGTTGACAGGACTTAGCAGAAACATCGTGTTCTGATTAAAGATTAAAGCTTACAAGAATTTTGTGTGGTAACATTAAAGCAAATGAAACTATTTTGAGTACAGCTTTCTTTTTTTAAAGAACTTCCAAATATATTCCATAAAAATTATTAACTGGCTTCAACTGAAATAGGTCACTGATGTGTGACTTGGTAGCCTGAAACCTCTGAAGTAAATAGACTGTTATTCTACTTAAGGAGCCTTGGACAGATCAATATTAGAGTCCCTTATTATGTTAATGTGCATAGTCCCTCTGATAGCTGTTTGAGTTGTCTATGGCAGCTGTATTTCACAGCAGATTGAATTCTTTATTGTGTTTTGTTTGAACCAATCTGAAATTGATATATTTAATGAGCCAAATTAGTCTTAACTGTTTGCTTGGGAGTAATAATTGAAATCACTAAAACATTAGGTTACATCTTGGGGGATTTTTGTTCTACAAAGAAAGCTAAATAGGAAACACTTTCCCTCAATCATTTTGAGAAAAAATAAAGTAATTTCAAAGTCTTTCTCGAATACTGGGAACTTGAATTGAATTCTCTATAATACCTGAATAAGACCATTTTTTTAAAGATGGAGTTTGTTACTCAAGTTGGTACTCCACACCACTAATGTAAACTGTTGATCTCTTTTCACTGAACTATGGAATAATCCCCTTAATATTTAAATATTTATATAATTTGAAAATAATAATGAAATGAAAAAAGAAAAAAATCTGTGATAAATAAAACCTGCTTTGTTGTGTTTATTCTGTAGATTGTGGTTGATTTTGTGTCTCCACTGTGGAAGTGAAAACTTTGTGAATTGTAAAAAAATTGTAAAATTCAATTTTACTAGAAATGTGAGTGTTTTGCAGGAAATTCCTGCTCAGTCCTACCAATAATCCAACATGTTACAGTGTCTAATTAGGTATTTGTTAAGTGTAAATCACAGTTGGAGAGACAAACTCCCATAAAAGTGAAAAGAGATGAAATATTAAAATTCATAACTAAATGTGTAACATTGACCAAGGTGTCCAACTTTTAGATATTTTGTTTGCAGTTGAGAGTTACATTGGCAAATGCTGTGTACCTGCAGCTGTCTTTGTGAAAGGATGTAATTAATCCATATGAGCGATTCCAGAATACAAGAATTGGTAACAGAAATGATTAAAAGTCTTGCTGTCAAGGAACAGATTTCATGCTCGAAAAGTTTAATTTCTCATTTTCAAAGCAATGTACACTATTGACAGAAATGATGCAAACTTCCTTTGCAGTTGATTGCCCACTTTTTCTGTTACAATACACACTGAAAGACTTTGGAAAGTAGCAATTGCAGTGCAGGTTCATGCGATTGGAAACGACTGAACAAGTCAATACTATAATTTTAATCTTGATATCATATGTATAAGTATACATACAGCTTAAAAGCAAATGCTGCAGACAGGTGCTCTGTGTGAATTCTTCATGCTTCTGTGGCGTTAACAGCTGTGATTCACTCGTGTGACTGCAGAGGAGCTGACCTTATGGCAAGACGAACTACAAGCAAAACAACTAGGGTATCTAGGTTGACTGCATCTCTGTGTAGCACTCTCCAGGCAAAGACATACTGCCATTTATTAGATATAAGCAGATGTGAAGCTTTAGGTTTCGTGGGAGGCATATTTCAGTAACTTCTAAATTCATTCACTATGTTAATGACCCATGGCATTTTACCAAAGCTGTCAGGGATGGCTGTTCAATTGCACTGTAGTTTGTGAAACACATGATTTATTAAGGGCTGTGCTATAAATAATATAACATCTGAAAATGAAATACACCATATGGTCACAAGTGTAAAGTGACTTGCTTTTAGGGTAACCTTTTGCCATCCAAAAAGGCATGTTTAGAATAAGCAAATAAATATTCTAGCTATATATGATCTTGGATGCAGCGCAGTGTAGTGGACTGACAGTCAAAGGTACTAACTTCCAGTGAGATTTGTGCTTCTGAACACCAGATGTTTTACTGAAAATCTTTCAAGTTCATTCTCAGCTCTGCAATTCATATTGTCCTTGTTAGATCAGAGTAGCTGTGTGTATAAAGTAATGATTAAAATATCCCAAACAATTCTAGAAGGAATTGTGAAGATTAATTAGTTAATGATATGTAGAGCTTTGAAAACACAAAGGAGACTATGGGTTTTATTCAATGTTTAGTGCTGCTGTTTTTCTTGAGATAACATTTTTTTCTTTTTCCCAGATAGAGATTCCACCCACTCTTTCCTCATCTCTTCTTTGCTAATGGGCACAACAATCAAAATCACAGGTCCTTAAATTGTGATTTCTTTGTTTTGCCTGTACTATAACTAGACTACAACGCATTACATGAGACTTCTCATTCAGAGAAGAGAATATCAAAGTATCTTGTACTTTGCCAAACAGCCTTGGAGACGGCATACCTATTATTGTGCTCATTGGCACTGATTTGAACAGGGCAGGCTTTGGGTTGAGTGGCTTTTTAACGCGTGAAGACTTCTAATAGCACATTTGAGAGGAGATTTCTGTTGACCTCCACTGAATTTAGCTGATTGACGTCTCTCTGAAGCTCCCATGCAATTATGCTATGTTTTATGGCTCACGTATTACTGTATACAGTATTTAATATTGTATTAACAAAAAATAAGAGAACATTTAAGGCTTTAGCAGATCCTGTCTTTAAATTTCAAAATGAGTTTGGGAGGGGAAAAAATAATACAGTATATATAAATATAAATGATGAATTACATCTCATCCTGAAAGTAGATTTCGGTTCCTCTTGTTCTCAAATTGCTCCTCTGGGTGAATTATGAATCTTCATTGTTCATTTACTTATTTCTGTTTTGGAGTGTTTAAAAATTCTAAAAACTGTATTTTATGCATTCTTCCACATACATCTGATAAGTTGCCTTCTGTGGTGCTAAACTGAGGCATGTTCTCCAAGATAACCTGTTGCAGTATGCTGCTCTAGACCTCTGCTTAGGAGTGGGGTTCTCAGTGTCTGAATATGTCTGATTTGGCTGTGAAAGGGAATTTGGGATAACTTGTTTGCTAGGTAGTTTTCAACATGGTATCAGATATGCTGGGCAGACTTCAAGTAGAAAAAAGGAGTTTAGTTGCTGGCAGGAACTCAGAGATAGAAATCACTTTGTGGGGCTCTGGATCTGCTTTCCTTGTGCCTTGCCATGCTGTGTGTTGCCATTTGACTTGCCTTTTTCACCTTGATGCACAACACTTCTGGAGAACTGGGTGCCTTATTTTGTATGCAGTATTCAAGATACACATCATTTAATACTATTTGCAGACCATTAAGAAAAAAAAAATCACTTTCAAACCTGATTTGGGTTGACTGCTGCTGATGTAAGCACATTGCTTCTTTAGGAATTAATACTTTGAAATTAGGTGCTATTGTGTTGAAACTGAATTCAGTTTACTGTTTCAAAATTTACACACAATAGAGACTGAATTCAGTCTCAAGATACTACTTAGACCAAAATACCTTGAATTGAAGATCATATGAATTGTAAACCTGGAAGAAAAGCCAATGTTTGTGTTTTGATAAGTGAGTAACCATGATGATATTTGATGTTACAGTGGACTCATACTGAATGTCAGGACCTACAGTAATGTCTGTATCTCCCAAAGCAATAATGGTGGAGTAGTCCTCATGATAGTTTTTGTAATATTGCAGCTTTGGTTTTATTAGTTTTGAAAATAAGAGATGCAAAATGCATCTTTGCATATTTTATATCATTGTTTTTGTCCATTTTCACTGGTTAGCACTCTGCAAATAATATTAATAAAATACTTTTTTGTTTCAGCAGTATCTTTTTTTCTTCTTGCCCTTCTTTCCCTGGGGCTCCTTTCCTGATTCACTGTCTTTCTTTCAATTCCCACTTTACCCTGGATCGTGTAGTTTATAATCATTATTCTCAAATGGGTTTGCAGAATTGTGCTCCCTTTGCTATCTAAAATCCGAACTCTTCAGGTTCTGCTTAATCTTTTAAGGCTTGTACCTGTCAAGCATGTGGTGGCTCCAGTTTTCATTTAAATCATTACTGGAATACAGCTAACAGGCAGGTGCGGGGACCAGTGTTAGATGTGTCACGCTTTTGTTACAATGATATATGTGATCTAATGATGAAAACTTTCAGCTAAATAGTTGGCCTTTCATATTCAGAAAGCCTTGTTCCCTCTATTTACTATACAACAAATCATTAACCTAATAATGATATTCTGGAATTCAATTTGAGCTATGCTATCTGTATCTCATTTACTAATTTTCTTCATTAGTCTTTTCTCATGTTTTTCTACCAAAGAGCTTTTGAAGTCCATGTAGATTAACCATTCTACTCACTCCTCTGATCTCTCATTGTCATTTCCTTGAAGCTAATTATATTTATCTTCTGTTATATCCTCTTCATAAATCCTGTCTGAAAATTTGAGTATTTTCTGTATATCTGAGTGTCCTTTTGTTCTTGGAATATGTATATATATATATGTATATGATATATGTTTTCAGTGTTAATGGTGTACTAGAAGACATTTAGTTCTTACTTCCTTTACACATAATGGAGCCATTTGAAGTCTGCTATCAGGGAAATATTACTCAATGTGGTTATTAGATGGAAAGTGCCACAAGAATATTGTCACTTCTTACTAGTTCAGTACCCAGATCAGACAATATTTTGAAGATCTTTTAATACAATCTACCTGTTGGTTGTTTATTTCATCTTCACTATTCTTTCTCTTTGCAAAGGGTGAATACTTGATAGTTAATATGAGAAAGACTCCTACCTACAGGTATATGCTATTACCCTGTGTAATGTGCAACATAGAGGGAATATTCCAGTAAGTCACGGCTTTGTAGGGAGTGGTTTTCCCATCCTATCAGTGACACAGGTGTTTTTAAAAATCCAGAATAAGTTTGTAAAAATATTAGGCACCTGTATTCCTAGAATCATACATTGGTCACTTGATACGATTGGTGCTTTTCATGTTTGCTAAGAACAGCTTCTGGCAGAGTAAAGCTTTAGGAGCTGGAGGGATGACTTCTGGGATAGAGCTGTATAGAGGATTGAGCTGTATAGAAAGACCAAGTAACGTTTTCCTGGCACAGAAGTGTGCCTTTTAGAGCAATGATGTAGAAGGGTCTAGGTTTACCCCACAAAATGGTGGGAGATAGGTTTCTTTTTGTTAGGTTTTTGTTAGGTTGCTGTCTGATAGCCTGTTTCAGTCTGTGCAGACGTCATGGGTCCTTTCTTCTAAGTCATTCTCAACTGGGATGGGACCTTCAGGTCTTGGAAGGTCTCAAAGGAGCAAAAAAACATTGCTGTGAAAGAGCATTTCTGTAGCATCTCTAACCTAGAGAGGCATCCAGATCAAGCTTGGTTTCCCTTTCTCCTCCCAAGGCTGAGGATTTAAAACTGATCTTCAAAGGACCTTGTGTATCTCCTCAACCTCAGATGTGTTCCTCAGTGATCACATTTCTCTGCCAGATGCATTACTGGGTTTTCCTGTTCACAGCTTTTGCTGTGTCTCTGAGGCAGATTTGTCATGACAGGTATTGTCCTTTATTAAGAAATTACTTATTTTTATTCTAAATAAGGCTCTTGATACTGTCAGTTCAGCTTGTTGGTGCTTATTGCCATTAAATATTCCTTCCAGAAAAACTTAATATCTGATTTTCTCTGAACTGTAATCACATTGAAACTGTTCACCAATGAAGGGGTCACTTTATTTTCTGAAGTTCTTGCTGGTATTACCTCTAGGAGTGAAGAATCTCTCATCTCTGAGTGATGCATAATTTCTTTTCTATAAATGTCTCCTTTTCAAAATCTCTTCACTGCAGGCTTTCTGTAAAGTGCATGCGGTGATTTTAAAGTTCTTGTCCTTATTTCCAAGTTCCTGAGTGACTGCGGCATTTGACTAATTTTCTCTTCTGCATTTTCTGGGCTGCTAATTACAGTCTGAATCATCAGGTTACTTATTTTTTCTATATTGTAATTTGGTGAATTGTGAGTCACGAAGTTTTTGTAGCTTCGTACCCTTTTAAAGATACTGTGGAATCCTTTCCTGCTGCCCACGTAGTGTCCTTATTTAAAAATAAGGTTGAGGAAGGAAGTCTTTGCTGCTACTTCTAACTCAGTAGTTATACTTCTTCAGTGCTTCTTAACTTTTTGTTAAGAAAAACAAAATCTATGGAGTGATGGTTTGTATATAGTGATACAACCAAGATGGTGCAGTAAAATCTTTTCCTGATGGAATTTAAAGTTGAATATTATGCTGTAAAATAACAGTTCATTTTACCTTTCCACATTAACAAAATTTTACCAGTGCATTTGTATATAATTAACATAGGAGTGAAAGACATGGGCTGTCATAACTCATACACCTATTTTAGACTCCAAAATGTGTAACGATTATTGTGCTGGAAGTAAGAAAATGATTGTTTTTAAGGAAGTAAATGGCATATCCAAATACTGGAGATCCTGTCATTGCTTCCTATTTTGAAAAATATTGAGGTGAATTCTGTTATAATAGACCCATTTGAAAAAAATATGAAAGATTTCTATAGTAATTGCCACGTAAGGCTGAGATTCACATATTTGATTTTCCTATTGTAAAGGAAATAGGACTGATTACTAAAGAATGAAGTACAGGAAACAGCTGATTTATGTGGAAGACTTCCAATTAAAAGTACACATAAACCTAAATTAAAATTTTATGACTTGTAATTCAAATAGCTCTCCTTTACAAGACTGACTTAGAAAATGTTTCATTCAAAACATACAGGAGAAGAGTTGCTTTCTGTTATTTCCCTATTTTTATGAACTTAAAGATTTTCTCTTTTCTTCTGAATGTTTTCAGGCATTAACTCAATTTTAGGAGCTGAGGGTAATAATTGTGTGAGGCTTTCTAATAGAACTGTAGTAATTGGTTGCTGAGGAATAAAATAAAATAAAATAAAATAAAATAAAATAAAATAAAATAAAATAAAATAAAATAAAATAAAAAGGGGATGCCTACATATCTGGCATGCCATAATAGTCTCCCCTATTTTTTTTCCATTGTTCTAAACCTCTATGTAGGAAACTGGTAACCATGCAAGTATTTAATTTTCCTAATGCATTCTTTTATGAAGGGTGCTTTTTGTTCTCCTTTAAGTAGCAGTGACATTTCTGTTATTAGCAGAAGGCCTCTGTAATTTGGCGGAGTGAGACGCTTAGGGCTGGAGATGGCCTGTTCTCTCATTCCAGGAGGTTCTGCTGGGTTTGACTAAGGGCTAAGAGATATAAACCATTCATTACAAGTCACAAACTTATGTGAGTCAGCTGACCCACTGCAGCTGTCTAGGTCTATATATTTTTTAATCATCTGTGTTAGACTCCCAGAAGATATAAAAGCACAAAACCATTGAGGATCTTTTCCTGCACTGTGATTTATGTTACAGCAGTATACATAGTGTTAGGAATATGTGATAGCTAACTTGGTTGATAAAGAGGTCTGACTGCATCCCACCCCTCTCCCTGTAGTTATATTTCCCCTTAATTAGTGATTCTTGCATTTCTTAAATGCCAATTTGGGGGCATTCTACTGCCAGCTATTCTGAGTGCTCTCTTGTGTTGTGTATTGTACTGAGTATTTTGGACACAGATCCTGCACATGTTGAGTATGGTAACTAAAAATATGAGATGGTCCTAGTGTTTCCATTTTAAGGAATGATACATAAGGGCTTGGCAAAACACCAAGAAAGGGTTAATATTTATCAGAAAATTAGTATCTTACTCTGGCTAAATGGACAGTAAAGAAATGCCTTAAAAGCCTTTGCCTGTGTAGCTGCAGTAATGAAACACAATGGAAATAGTCTTACCTAGTGAAAGGCAAAGGTAGATCCAACAGCTTGATGCTTTACTCCACCTCAAAGAGCTACAGTATTGCGAATGCGCTGCTGCTTCAAATCCTAATCCAAGTCAGTGATTCGTAAAACATATTGCACACCTTTGATAACTCTGTAGAGTACTCAGAATGCTAAGTACTTTTTGGCATTACTGCCAAAACTGTTTATCCTATGTAGGATAGAAACAAAAGAAGCATGAGAATTTACATGCTTTCCTAAACAGTCGGTTAAACGTGTTATTTGTTGTTATTTTAAGGAAGCAAAAGCTGAGGCTGGTTTATATGATTTCACACGTAACTGGAAGTGGTTAAAAAGCAGTTCACCCAGAATTTCTTCTAGCAGATATGAAGCTGAATTTGGGTCATTTTTCCCTGGTATTCCTGGAAGTTATCCTTTGTAGTCCAGTAGAAACTTGAGGCCCTCCCTATCTCTGTAACATCTCTTGCAGCTCTTGTGATACTGTTTATTTTACTGTAATTTTGTAGCGTTTCCTTTTGACTATTTCAGCCTCCCTATTACAAATCTCGAAACTAGCCTTTTTATGTTCTTTATATATTTCTTCTGAGAAATTCAGAGGAAGCTATGTTGGGTCTGTGCTTGACTAGACATCACCTTGTTTACTTTCACAAATGCTTCCGTATTTCAAAAAGAATTAGGATTCAAAAGGTGGAATGTGTATTTTAAATCTGTAAGTTGCAATTTCTACAGTGAAACATCAAGGAAGCCAGCCATTTTTCCACAGCCAAACTGATATCTTTTCTGTAGATCTAGCGGCACATGATTTTACACATCTATTCTTTCCAATTTTCCTGCTGCAGCTCTTGCAAAACGAGAGCTGCCAAAGGCACTTGTGCTAAAAGCCTTGTACCTCTCCCATGGGCGAGTAACATACCTATGTGAATAGTACAGGCAATTTGCAACCTTCAGAGAAAGCCCACTTCTTTAGGCTTCTTAGGCTGCAGGGAGGGGGCAGAGGACATGAACATCTAAAGTTTTCAGAAAAGATCACAATAACCAGTAACATGGGTGGGAGCAGAGATAAAGTTTAGATAAGCAGAGTTTCTGTGCCTGCGATGATATCCAATAAAAAAAAAAAGAAAAAAGAAAAAGTAAAAAAGAGATGTCCCACACCTCTGATTTAAGAGGGCAATTGCATGGGAAGAAAAGATTTCACCTGAATATGAAGTAAATCATGTACTTAGGCAAGAAGCAATAGAGTTGGCTGCAATGCTAGAAATGCTTTAGAAATAAGATGAAATCGGGTACAAATGAAAGAATGTTTTAAAGTAATCATCAGGTCTGGATAGTATTCAACAAACAATTTTATGGAAGCTCAAGGATGAAATATGTAGACTACTGACTATGTAATTAATAGCCGAGATGAATAGCAATGTGTAACTTTCTACATAAGTCTTCCTTGGAAGCAATATCTAGAGTATGGGGAATATAATTCTAGTTTGGGGATCTCCAGGTCTGTAACCTGTACCAGGAAATAAGTGGAAACAATACTAAACAATACTAAAAGACAATTAGTGAATGCCAGGGCCTGTGAAATGTGAGGAGAGAGGAGTCCTTTACTTTTGGATTTGTATGGAACAAGTATGTAAATAAAGATGATCTAGTAGCTGTAGCCTTGACTTTCAAAAAGTTTTGACAAAATCTCTCACCTAATGCTCTTTAGGTGAGCATTAGGTGCTCACCTAATAAATAATAGCAGCCATGGCATTAGAGAAAAGAACAGGTGGCTAAGAAATAAATTGAAAAAGAGGGACACAGATTATAACCAATGGTCATTATTTGCACTGGATGAAGATCACCAGAGTTGAGAGGATTCTGTAGTAGTTGCTATGATGCTTAATATATTCTTGGATCATCTGGAAAAGTGCATTAGTGGTGGTGTAAAAAGATCTGATGATGGTAAAAATTTTTCAAGATAGTAAATGAAAAACTGCAGAAAGACTTTAGTTTATACCATAAGTAATAAAATGGCAGATAAAATTCAGTGTAGATCTATATGAAATAAGACACATCTGAAGAAAGGACACCATCTTTGGGGGAAAGGCTCTGTGCTGATGGTCATTATGGAGTGATACCCAAGTGTGATGAGCACTGATTCTTCTCACAGCAGATTGCATATCTATGAGAAACTTTCCCAAAAGATTTAGAGGTAAGAAATTTTATGTGGGCGACTGGAGTAAAGAGAGCTTTGTAGGTTACTAACGGACAAACTCCAACATACTCAAGAAACCTGCTGACCTAAAATTGGTCAGGGAAGGTAAAGCATTACATAAGTTTGCTGTGTTCTTGATCTTCCCAGGATAACTCTTGATGACAACTATAGAAGGCAGACTAGCTAGGCTATATAGACCCTTGGTTTGCTGTTCTTATGTTCTTTTGACTTCTGGGAGATACTTAGAATAACTCTATATAGCTTTATCTTGTGCTGCTCTGCTGACCCAGGATGAACAGAATATAAAATGCCTCAGTGCCATATTCTTCCTTGCTTACCATGCTAGAAATCTGAAGAATCAAGAAATCTGTGCAGACATAAATGGATGGCACAGAACTGCCTGTGTCAAATTTATGCCTTGGACAGGGAAAAAGCTTGTGGGCATGTATTTGTTCCATGCAGCACTGGCATTGCACAATGGCACAGACAGGCACAGACCCCCTGTTTTAAAATTCTTTTTTTTCCCTCCCAACACTGAGTAAAAAAGTCTTACTGTGATTAGCTACATTATATGAACCATAGAAAAATCATGAAAGTATAGCAGTTTCTTTTTTGAACAAATTCTGAATAAAACCTTATCTGTTAGAGAAGCCGGTTTCTACCTTAATTCGGGAGTACGTCTTGTATTTCTTAACAGATGTTTCAAATTCAAATCGAAGGTGTTATTTTTCCTTGCGCTTGTTTGAACTTGAAAGCTAAAATCTAAAGTACCTTATATTATTTCATTTGAGCTGGCAAAGCTGTCTGTGGTTGATTATTATTCAAGTTTAATGGGCATCTTTCAGATCAACTGCACATTTTCACTTGTTATAAATTATTTCTCAAGGAGAACCTGATCGGTTTCAAAACAGAATTTCTTATAACCACATAATGACTTATCATTCCTGTTGACATACATTTTGCAGAACAATAGTATTGTACACAGTTCATCTATGAGCAAATAGAATTACTGCTAACATCTTCTTTTAAGGTTCTTGTCACAGACTCTCCCCTCAGTCAAATACTGTTAGTTCACTAATCAATCTACTTGTCAGAAATGTTCTTCTTTGGCAGAAGAGACTGAGAAGTTTGACAAAGCACATTATATTGGTGATGTTGATTAATGTTTTTCAGTTAGTAGCATTTTGTTGAACACTATAAATTAAGAATTTTGATGACAGTCGGCTTTTCGTAAATTATATACAAGATGGGCTTATCATTGCAATGAAGCAATTATTCATCTTCTCTAAAATTTCTCATGACTGTCTGCCGCATGTGAGATTTTTGTTGAGTAAATTTGATCTTCCTTCCTCCCTACCTTCCTCCCTCTCCTATTTCCTCCCTCCCTGTCTCCCTCCCTCCTTTCCTGCCTCCCTCCCTCCTTCCCTGCCTCTTTCCCTCCTTCTCTCAGTCCCTCCCTCTACTGAAGTATTGCAAGTAGCACAATTTGAACTCCATAAATAGCTTTGGCTTAAAAAAAAAAGAGGAAAGAAAAAAAAAAGAAAGAAAGAAAGAAAAAAGGAGAGAGAGAGAGAGAAAGGAGAGAAAAAATCATAAACAAACAAACAAACAAACAAAACAAGCAAGAAGCTGGAGCTTGACTCAATATGTTTGGAAAAAACCTTCAAGATCATTGAGTCCAACTGTAAACCCATCACCCACCATGACTTTTCAACAGTGTCCCTAGCTGTCTCATCTGCATGTTTCTTGAACAGTGCCAGGGATGGTGACTCCACCACTTCTGTGGGCAGCCTGCTCCAGTGCTTTACTACTCTTTCTGTATAGAATTTTTTTTCTAATGTCTAACCTGCCCTTCGCCTGGTGCAACCTGAGACCATTTCCTCTTGTCATGTTGGTAGTTCTTTTAGAGAAGAGATAGACCAACATCCCCAGATCCTTTTCTGCCCCACAGTTCTCCAGCCACTCTGCCCCAAGCCAGTAGTGCTGCATGGGGTTGTTCTGGCTGAAATGCAGGACCTGGCACTTGGCCTTGTTAAAGCCATAAGAACAAAATAGAAGCTCTAAGCAGTTGGCCTTTGCTGGTGTTTCCTGCATATCCCTAATATTTCTCACTTTCCCTCAGAGATTTAGAAATATGAAGAAGTCACATCCTGGCAGTGGTCTACAGGAGTCTCTTACATTAAATATGGGAGTCTTTCTTGACTTTGCCTGTGTCCTTTTCAGCATGCTTTTCAGCATTCTTGGAAAATGATGTCCCAGGAGTTCAAAAATGTAATTTGTTTCCAGAAGTGTCTGACCCATAAAAAGCACAGGACTGTTCTCAGCACAAATTTAAACAAATATTGTCCAGGATATGTTTTAAAAAAGCAAAAGTGTTGTTAATCTTTCAGATAGGGGTTCTGCAGAAATCAGGAAATCCTGATTGCGGCTCTTGTGCACTTTCTTCTCTTGGGGAAAGGAGAATGAAGTATAGTACAAGTACATGTAATAAAGGAATTTATCAAACACAGTGGTATTCCATTTCCTAATTCTATTAACAAGTTTTCTAGAGGTAAAAATCAGTTCTTTGGCTCTCTACTATGCCATATCCATCCAACATCCCTACTTGCAGTTAAATAACTCAACATAGTCCAGATTCCACAGCTGCATCCAGTACTAATAGTTACTTTTTTGTATCCCTTGAAGACAATGTCTCCTGATTACCCAACTTAATGGAATGTTTTGGGTTTTGGTGGTTTTATTTTCTAACCCATCTAATTCTTGTTTCATTATTGCATTATTGCATGGTTATGATGTGTCTAAGAGAATTAGGTAGATACTCGGTGTACATTAAATAGAAACTTTTTTTTTTCTTTTTAACTGACAGGAGTTAAATAATTCTGTCCTCCAAGAACTTCTGGCAATTGGAAGTTATGCTGGTTGAACACTGGGTTAAATTAACAATATATACAAAACCTTATTTTGGATTTTTTTTCAGCAGGTGTGCTTAAATTTGTTAGCAAAGCTGTGTTGTTTTCATTCATATTTCAGTATGAATATGTGCTTCTGTGGTTAACAAGGAGATTCTATGGATTCTCAAGTAAAAAGTGGCCATGGGAAACACTTGTCATACTGACAGCAGAGTTGTGGCTCAAAAGGCATGGAGGGGAAAAAACAATTTCATTAAAGACATAATTAATAATATGAACTAAGAGCAGAATGTAGCAGAATGTTTTCTGTAAAAGTAAGCTGGTTTAATGTTATTACCCAAGCAAGATTCATTATTCAGGCATTCATCCTAGTATTCAGGATACTAATTTTCATACACAGAAATGGCTGTGCCTTACATACATAGGTATGAATTTTAAGATTTTAATATGACTATCTAAACAAGAGTATTATAGTTGAGGGTTTAAATTGCCTTTAAGTTGAGCAAATTAGGCAGCAATATGCCCATGTATTTATCAGGTCACCAGCACACCAGTTTCTGTTATGGCTTCACCTTGATTTGAATTATGCTTCAGTACAAAGAATAGCTTATCTAATTGAAACTGCAATAAGAATTTAATTAAGCAGAATGTAATAACTTGAATTGTAATTGAGAAAGAAAATTGGGGCTACCACTCCTACTAAGCTTTTACTCTGGCAAATGGTAAGGGTCTTGTTTTTCTCACTCATCTAGATTTTAAGGTCTTTTATTCATAATGGAGAAAGGAGGCAATGGAGAAAGAATGACAACCTGTTGTGGTGCTTCCTTAGTTTTCTCAAACCCGCCAATATGATGGTTTTCCATCTAAGTCCTAATGAAGCCTTGTACTGCTTTACTTCCAGCAAAGCAATAGAGCTGGGACCCACAACTTTAATGATGCCTAAAATTATTACAATGGGCAGACATTTCCCCTCTGAATCAGTGTAGTATGTTCAATGTAGTTTCACCACTGGTATATCTTAGGCAGTGTTTTTAACCTCAACATTCAGGCTTTAGAAAAGCTTCTAAATGATTCACCTTTCCTAATGAAAAAGAATCTGCTTAGTTGTTTGTTGATACTTTTCTTTTGCTTGCTTAGCAGTTTGGAATTTTTATTCTTCAATAGGAAAAGAAAAGATTGTTCTTTGCTGTCACTTTTTTAGAAGTAAATTGAACATATTGTTGGAAATAATGTTGCCCTGTTACCACTTGCACTTTCTCACCATAAAGTGTGGGGTTATTTTCATTCCCAGACTGTGTCTGGATTCTGCAAAGTCTCTTGTGTAATAGCATGCTGACCTTCATTCTGGCTGTAGGCATAAATGTTAATGAAAGTAGAAAAAGAGGATTTTTTTTTCTATCCTCAATTTATATTTCTTTAACAGTTTAGCATTTATAGAAATGAAAATAGAATAATTGAGGCTGAAGCTTCTCTGGGACCAGCACATACAAGCATAGTGCATCTTCCTGCTTGCCAATTAAGTATGGATGCTGAGCATGCTGTTCATTTGGTAGGCCAGGTAAGAACCTGATTTTCCTGTAGTGCCTATCGTCTAGACTGGTAACTTTTTAAAAATGCTGAGATTGAGATTGTTGTTTTCCCTTCACGTTTGATATCCTGCAGTAATTGTTAGAAAGGCAGATGAACCATGAGTTTTGAGAGGTGAAAATCCTGTGTTGTGCCACTATCTTGAATTTTCTAATACTCTTCAATTCTCTTGAATGTGCTGGGTAAAATGGAAGGGAAATAAGAGCAAATGATGCATGTACTTAAAGCCCCATTGTGAATACATCCCCCTATTACAAAATTAAAATACTAATGTCACTATCCAAGTCAGAAATTAGGTTATTAGGCTATTTAGTGTTTTTTTTTAATTATTATTATTACTTTTCGTTTGTTTGTTTAGCTACACAAATGTGGGCTTTTTTTTTTTCCCCTAAATGAATTGTTACTTTCCCAATCTGTCCTGAGGGAGCACTGTTCTCAATTTTTATACCCTGAAAACCTCACATTCCTGTACTTTCCTCTGCAGTACTACTTATTACTCTAGTGAAGTAATAGCATTACTGCAAATGGTTTACTGTGAGTTTGCAGTGTTTCTTTTTAGAAACCTGGCATTGATGTGAAGAATCATCCTGAAAAAGTCCATTTAATAATGGACTTTGTGCTGATTCTTATAATGGTATTGTTATGCGGATGTCAATGGAAAAGTAGGCAACGTATTTCAAGGTGTTCTCTCCTGTTGCTGTGGCAGAGTGTTAGAAAATGTTCCTGGAGGCTGTTTTGTAAAGATAACTGCAAAGCTAATATTTGTGTTTTTCTTCAGCTTTGGGATCACTAGGTCCAAAATAATTAGGCAAGAATCAGGTGCAAGCTCTTTACATCAAGGTGTGTATGGCCTACTTCACAGAAACCTTGTCCAGGTTTCCACTGGACAGGATTCCAGTGGAATCCTTCCTTTGGATTCTTTTATTAAATCATTTGAAAGCAGGTTAAACAGGGCTGTGTACAGTCCTCAAGAACTGGGAAATTCAGAAGGAAAGAAGTGTGCATGTGTCCAAAATACCTGAGGTTTATCTGAAGTAGACTAAAATAAAAGAAATTCAGAGGCAGACAGGAAAGGAGAAACAAAAGATTCGATCTCCAGTCAAGAAAGAAGTCCAAGTGACTGAAGGAAACTTTGATATAGGTAGTGCAGTAGATCTGTCTCATTTTGGAAAAAAAGACATTGCAGATACATACAAAGTAGGTCAGAGGAAGAGAATGGGGCATCTAGAAACAAGCTGCGATGAAGAGAGTCCTCAAAGCATTATTGTTCATGGGTTGAATCTTAGAAAGTATTCCTTACAGCTGCTCGCTTTCAACCCTGTAGGATGTAGCTCATGATGTCCATGAGATAGTTCAGCAAAGTATTGACATGTAAGTGGCAGATGTGTTCATTCTGCATCATGATAGACTTTGTCTTAGCAAGCACAGAGGATGCTACCCTGACAAGTTATATCTAAATATGCAAATTTAGAAAAAAGGCCCAAAGGATCACAGTACCACTAATTCTGAAGTGCATTATGTATTTCATATACATGGTTCACTTCTTGCCAGGTGGTCTTTGCACACTGCATGCACTGAATAACTGAATATCCCTGCTGAATCTAAATTCTAATTATAATATCACTAATTGTTTTTGAATCTGTTATGTAATGTCTCCATAGACTCAAACTCAATAAAAGAAATCCATGCATTTTAATAGTACTTTGAAAATATGTATCAGATACTTTTAGGATGCACTAAAACCAATAAATGTTTATTACATTAAGAATAAAGTATACACTTAAAAACAAAATGAGAAATCATGCATTTTGCTAATGGAACGCATATATAATTCTTTGACTCAGAGAATTCAGGAATGGGATAAAAATGTAATAATAAAAATAGCTGTTCAAAAGTTGGTGCATATCAGGATGGCTTATTATGCTGCATTATTAGGTTATCATGATGTGCAAAAATGAGATTAGTAATTCTATTTTCATGGAAATTTTAAATATTAAGGTCCTATATAGAGATTTTTTCAATATATTTTCAGAGCGTTCAGTATGGGAAGTAATAGTTTTCCCATAGTCTGAAAGCAATTTTTCTTATTAGAAAGAAGTCTGCAGGCAGAAGGAAAAAAAAAAAAGAATAGCTATGCCATTTGTTTTTCCTTTCCTCTTTTCATAAAATATTTACTCTTCTAGATATATTTGATATCGCTATTTCTTACTGATGCAGTTGCAAGATTTGAAGATATCTTTTGAATCCTTATTTTGTACCATGGTTGGACTAAACCTATGGTCTTGGGCCAGAACAGCTTACTGGCTGAATGAGTATGTCTTGTGGTAGTTTCCTAGCTGAATCTAAACTGAAAAAAGTGAACTCCAAGGTAAAGGGAGTCAGCTTGGAAAATGCGAAGGCAGCCAAGAATCTTCCCCCGCAAGGAACAGATTCCAGAGAGTGCCATAGTCATTAACTTAAAAGGTCAATCTCGATACTTTAAAATAGTTTAATGAGGCTGAAGAGGTTAGATGGCACAGGTTACTTTAGTTTTACAAATCCACCGTAACTACAGTTTTCCACAGAAAAGCTTTATTGCATAGGAAAAAATCAACCGGTAAGTTAAAGCCCTCTGAAGAAATTACGGTGTTAGGAGAAATTTTGAGATTCCTCATGAGTTATAATGGCTGTTAAACTAATTTCTGTTTTCTGAATGCAAACAGAGTAAACGTTTCTGTATTCTAAATGTTTTTTAAGTCCTTCTTAAATATGCACATTATTAGAAAGTTACAAGTATGATCTTAAAAATGGAGTTTTTTCCTTCATCTCATGTGCAGGTCTTAGGAACTAGTTTCAGATGTTTCAAGTATTGTCTCCTCCCAATAGTCTTACTTGGAGCAGACAAGTGTACCTGTTCATTTTGACAGTATAAGGCTGTTACTGATAGATCACCTTGTCCAGGATCTGATGGTAGATCCACCGCTAATAGATCACTGCTAATTCTGACAAGTTTTGATTTCATTTAGGCTAATATTACTTGTAAACACCTGTAACTGCATCACTTCATCAAATTCATTCAAGTACAATCTGTCTTTGTGTAAATCCGGGTTCTTTTGTTGTGTTTTTGTTTGTTTGTTTGTTTTCTGGCTAGTTTTTCCTCTGTTTCAGAGCAGCATCTTTCCCAAGTTGCTACAGTTTTGCAGGATTTTGAGGTGTAGAGGAAACGTGATTTACCCAACATGTCACAGAAAATATATACCGGAGCAGGGAGAAGACTTTGGGATCTGATGTTCAGGCTAGCATCCTAGCCAGTAGGGTGTTTGTTTTCTCTGTTTATGCCCATTTTGTGGTGTGTCTTTTTAGTAAAATGTATGTATTAATATGACTTTCCTGTGCTATCATTCTCCTCTCCCACCTCTTTGCACTCTTGTGTTAATCTACTTGTGGAGTTAGGATTGAGTTTTAAATATTTTTCTGAATGTTTCTCCCGAAAAGATCTCATACAGGAAACAACACCTTGCACAAGAAAGATCTTAAATTTCTTACCAGGCAATGAGAAATCACTTGTATGGAAATGTTGAATGGGCGATATGTATTCATCTAAATCAATGGCGATACAGTCAAAAGACTTTTTTTTTTTTCTTTCAGTCCTAGTTCTTGGTGATTGCTTTTGCTCATGTGGTAGAATAGAACAGTATTTTTTGTCGACCTCCCAGAGAGGTAAAGCTTTATTCTTTGTCAAGCAATTATTATGCTTATTATGTTAAGCAGAGCTGTGTGAAAATAATGAATGTTTTTATCAAAATATGTACTTATTTTTATTATGGAAAACCACTTTGGGAATGAAAGAACTGATTTAGAGTCAATTAGATTGTTACATCATTTTAGGGTGGATATGGCTGCATGGCTGCAAAATAGTCAGTTAAGTGCTCTGTGCTTCCTCTTCACAATTCCCAGTTTTCTTCCTATTATTTCACATTTGGATGGACTGGCAGGCTCTGTGAGGATGTCCCTTTCCTTTCTCAGCAATTTAATTGGATTGAGATGACAGGGTGGTGACACACCCTGTCTTCCCACTTGCTGAAAGAGGCAGAAGCTCCTGCCTCTGTGCTTGCCAGGTTTGTGCAGAGACAGTAAGCTCCAAGCACAACGTTTTGTCTTGGAACTGACATTTCCCTTCTCCTCCTGGGAGAAGCTGGTGGCTGATCTAGTCAAGCCAACATACCCAACTGCCAGCTCCACGCATCCTACACACAGCCATTTACTTCATTATTTGTTGACCTGTGCATTCTCCTTGCGCTAACGGGTCTACTGCAGGATTATCATATTGATTTATAAAGCCTTTGGTCTGTTAGGCCATGTTATCTCTTCAATGAATCTCCTTCCAGAGTAGCATCGATTATCTGACATTTGGTGTTTTGAGTTTTCTCAAAGATAAATTGTTTTCTCTGGAAACTTCTCCCAAAACAAGATGGGTGGAATTTCATTTCACCCCCTTCTCACTGCACTACAGAAGAAATTTCTTCTACAGCGCTAAAACATGCAGAGGAGAAGTGTTTCACCATTTGGACAAAAAAAGTCAAGTATTTTTGTTATTGTCGTCTTTGGTATTTTTTTTCTAAATTTCATGCAGTGCTCAGGATTTAAGAAATGAACCTTTTAGAAATACAGATAAAGGTAGACAGCAGAAATATCCATTATGGTTTTTCTCAAATTGGCATGTGTTACTGACTCAAATATGCAGTTTTACATGGCAGATATCTTCAGCAAAGTTGCTTACTTTAGGTAAATCTCCAATAAGAAATACAATAAAAATAGACATTCACAGCAGCTGTGTAAGCAGAAACAGGGAGTGATGAAGGTTTGCTTAGGGATCACTACAAATATGAAATATTATGATGGTAATAGCAGGGCTAAGGAAAACAGCTCACAAAATCTGATTTTCTGTGGATTCCAGGCACTCACTGGCCATATCAAGGAAGAAACAGATTTCTGAGTGATAGTCTTTGTTGAACAGTAAAATTGGAATTGGATGTGGAGAAGTAGTGATGTTGTAAAATGCTTGTGAGCCATCATTCAGGATGAAATATTCAAGATTAGAAAGTAGTAACAAAATTCATTTCTTTTTCTTTTATGCAGAAAGAAAAAAGCTGAGTATTATGCTGCTGCAGTACAGCCTTCATTTGCATTTCACCGTATGAAGCTGTTATAGGACTGTCAATAGCTGTGGACATAGTGGTTATTTACTGAAATTGTAGCAATGGTAAGAACCCCCTGTTGTGAACTAGGAAAACCCCACAAGACAACAACATTGAACAAAAAGATTATAATTTTTGTTGGCTGTGAACTCTTTAAGCATTACACACATTTCCCGGAAATAATTAAAAGAAGACATGGATTAAACATAAACAGTTCCATATGAGTATCCCAGTTCCAGTTGTTATAAGCCAGAAAAAAATCTTGCATAGGGAGAACTGTGTAAGGTTATTCAGAATTGCTTTTACCGAGGAAAATCTACTTAAATATATGATGAGAATCATGAAATTCCCTTGTCATTGTGTATAACCTTGCTGTCTTTAGCATTAGGATGAGGATTTTCCAAGCTAAGGGCCTTTATTTGCTTTTGATTATTCCTTTCTCTGTTTCCTTCACTGTTTCACTTGAAATTGTTCAGCTCTTTCAGAGAATAAGATTAAAGAAAAAATATATTATTATTTCAGATGTTTCAAAACACAAAAACAAAAGCAAAACCCTACCATTGAAAACCACCAGGGAGTTTCAGGGTTATGAATTTTGCTAAGGGAGGATGCTTATGTGAATCTCTTCTTTGATTGTTAACTCTGACCATTTGCTTTTTAAGCCTTTCACATGTTAATTTCTTAGTCTTTTTCTTCAAGTGTAGTAAATATATATATACTGCACACACACAGCTGCACATGTATATACACTGAAAAAATAAAGCACACCAAGTGTTCCCAATGGGTTAATAATATCTATTAGTCCATAGGAGTGAAAGAGCATAAAACGACAATGATACCTCTAAATGGTTCCAGAAAAATAAGCTGCAACTTAGCAATAGCCATTTCTTCCAAGGTAGCAACCTCTATTCCCATGATGCGATAAAACCAGAGTAGCTCATGTTTTTTATCTGTGTGTGCTTTTGTTTTAATCATGCCAGTACCATCTTATCTGAAATGAATTCACCTAATCATAGAAAAATATGCAGCTAAATTAAATGGCTGAAAAAAATATATAATTAAAGGTGGTTGGGGGTTTCATGATGAGGTACTTACCATTTTAGATACACATCTTCATACCTGCTGTCAAAATGTGTTAAGAGTAAAATCATACTTTCTTTAAAAGTCACCTACTAATTATTTTGTGATCATCTTTCTTTGGCAACTACCTACTGAGTTTTTATGTGAACTCTTTGCAGAGCATGTACCAGCAACAGCATTTTGGTTTTATTTCCAATGCCAATGTGTTTCACAGTTCAAAGAAAACATTCTTTTCTTCAACAGCAATGTTAGAGGTGTTATGCCATTCCTAGCTATGTGGAAAAAACATGCAGTTAATTTTTCGGAGTATACCTTAGAGGAGAAGTGCAATTATGAGTTTGAAATACATGGGTACTGTTCTTAATGCTGGAACACAAGATCCAGTGTTCACAGAAGATCCAACACAAGAACACAAGATCCAGCACCTTCTATATAGTTAATTGGTGGTCAAACCCATAGTGTGTTGGAACAATTTCAGAGCTGAACTGTGAAAGGGAAAGTTCTAATCCAGGAAAGATAAAATCCATGTTATATGATCAGGTCTGCAAACTCCATAATTTTTATATTGATAAATTTGATATTGATAAAAATTGTTAAAATTATAAATATTTTGAGTAAAAATTAGTTTTGTATCCTACTTTTTTTTTATTACAATATAGACTATGAGGACCTTATGCAGTTTAATCTTAGAAGCTACTAGATGAAAGCCAGGACTTTAGGGATTCTTTACTTATTCTGGGACAAATTAATTAAAATATTTTTACCTGCCTAAGTACTGTTCATCTGGATCTAAATGCAGCTGATATGAAAATGCTTGTTGTGATGGAAAAGATCATAGCCTTATGGTGAAAGGGCAGTCTTGACCAATAGCACCAGTGAGGTTGGTACAGTTTGAAGAAATAGTGCTTGCTAATGAACTAATTCTGCAGAGACAGCAGTGAGCACTAAAGCTCATTGAGCTCAACAAAATAAAGCAAGAAAAACTTCCTTGGTTTAAATATCACTGCAGTGGGTTAATTAAAAATGGGGATGTAATATCTGTCCAGTTCATTCGATCTCATTCTCTGCTCAGTTCAAAATAATGTTGAAATAATGAAATTCTTCATATAAACTCAGTGATTAAATGCTGCTGGAATCTAATCGACATAGTGAAGGACTTAAGAAAAATGAGAATTTAATGACAAAGGAGAGATATTTCAATAATATGTTCAATAATCATCTCTGTTCACAGGTAAAATATTTTTAAACTGCATTTTCAAGAAGAAAGGGGTGTTTGAGAAAGTTCTGACCACGTTAACTTCTGAATGCAGAACCCAAGAGTTCCCTCCTAGTCATTGGCCAGGTTTTAAAATGTCTGTTAAAGTCTAATCCTTTCCTCAAGGATTCACGCCATTGGTTCACAAAGGCGCAAACTAACCATTTCAGTTGAGCATGGCACTGAAAATTGGCCCAGTATCTTCAAGCCCTTTGAAGCAGAGCAGATAGAGAAAAGGCTATATCAGGTTATCACTTCCTTAGGTGAGGTGAGTTTGTATCTCTAATATGCCACAATCACCAATAAAACACCATCCTCATCATGCCTTTGATTCTTAATTGTAAATAACAACAATAAAGATATATAGGAAAAAGTATTACCAGGATAAAATATTACTTATGACTTGGTCAGTACTTGTACCTGTATAAAGGACATTCTTATAGCCTACAAATCAGATAGCCTTCCTATAATTGGCAGGTTTTTGGTACTCCAAGATCTACCACAGCTTTTCTTTGGAGTAGTCTTAGCCTCCAAGGACAATAACTGTTTTTTCTTATCTTTCTGCAGTTTGATTTTCAGAAAAAAAAAACCCTCTTTTAATGTGACAGAATAAACCTGCCAGGTTTATTGCAATCCAGAGCTGTTTACTCCATTAGAGAAAGGTGTAAGCTGACTATTCTCTGCCTTTTTGCAGCATACTTGGTTTGCCACTCGAAAGGCTGGAGCTGGCAGCCCAATTCTCTCCCTACCGTGCTACGATTATTTTCCTCAAAACAAAATCAAGCTGCCAATTCTGGAGAGACTCCTCTCATAGCAGATAATGCCAATAAAAGAAATGCTGAGAAGGGATGGGAGTAGCAGGTGTGCCAGATGAGCCCCATCATCATCATCAGAGGGGAGATGCTGTTCAGCTTTTGTCGCACTCTCCTTTATCTGACCTCTGATGTCAGAGCTGGTGGCTGGCGTCTCTGCCTCACTAATCATCGCTGACGCACAGTTGGCACTGGCACATTTACTCAAAAGGAAGTGCCTGCTGAGCTTGAGATTGGCCTGCCCTCATGGGAGGGGAATAAGGGCCGGACTTTTTCAATCAGGGATCTAAAAATGTAATGAGTGCTTCATGTACCGGTCTGTCTTCTAATGCTGTTTCATGTAGGAGTCTTTTCTTTTGACCAATATGCTGTCCACTCAAACACTACAGTAAGTCATAAATTGTTCAGAGTGCTCCTGCAACTGATATCCTTTTTCCTTGTCAAGATAAACAAAATGGGTGAGTTGGTTCATAAAGCAGCATTATTTTAGAGTAGCCTGAAGCTCTAAAACTCTGTCATTCCTCCCCACAAAAATGTGTTTGGAGGTTCCAGAACCCTTTGAAATCAATATTTTTTTTCCCATGAATTTTAAGAGATGGGATTTTGTTGCTAATATTTCTTCCTTCATCTATTCCTTTGCCAAAGAGTTATTTCAGGTAACACACCTGCGGAAAGGTTCACAGCAGAGATTTTATGTGCAGGCTTCTTTCTTTGTGACTGTGGTAACTTAAAAAGACCCCTTCAGCTAAAGTTCACAATAGAAAAATGAATGATTTTTATGGATCATCTAGGGAATTTAGTCAGAAGTGTGTGTGCGTGCCTTGTGGGAGAGGCTTTTAATAAGCTTTAATGAATCAGCAATCATGTGCATGCATCTTCACTCCTCTTGTCTGCTAAGACTAAGCAGGGCTGTTTCTCAGTTTATTTTCAACCAGTGAATCACAGCAAGGATTTGGAGGGGTGAGGGGGCTTCTTTATTTTGCATATTATAATAATTGGATCCTGTGATTAGTGTTTTTTTTATTGTTTTTATCAATGAACAATCCTCTGGATTTCAATTAGGTGGTTCCATTGAGGAAAATGTGAGAAAAAGGTTAAGTGTTTCAGTCATGACAGTTATTAAGAGCAATGGTGCTACCTAGGTTGACTGCCAAACACAGAAATATTTGCTTTAGCAGAACCTTTAAATTTTTTAAAACTTTGTTTATGTGCATTCATTTCCAAAAGTGTGAAAATGCTTTGGCAGCTGCCTATTCTTTCTCTGCCCAGTTAAAAGCTTGGTAGGAAATTTATGTACAAAAAATCTGTGTTAGCAGCTGCTTGGTTACAGAAGAAAGGAACAATTCAATTGCCTCTGGCTTTTTCAGGGATTGAATTGACCACTTCAGCTGGCTACCTGGAGTCAAATAATCTGGAATCTTTTTATGGTGCAGACTTTTGAAAGTGTACAACCTCCTTTCCAGCAAAAAAAAGTACAGGCTGAATCATTGGCACTGAGTATCTTAGAATGAGAGAGGAACTTACTAGTGCCACCTACAGCTTCCGTTAAAAGAGAAAAAGTTGTTTGTTAGCCTGTATGACATCAAAGAAGGACTTAATGGGGCAAAAGATATTCAGCAATATTGTATTGCTTGTATGCGTTATTTCTAATTAAAACACAAATTACATTTACAACTGTTGGTTAGAATAAAGTTACCTGAATTACCTGATAAAATTACCTGAAATAATCATAGTGGTAGGAAGAATACATGGTGTGGGGGGGAAAGGATTAAACATAAATCATTGTGCTTCGGTGTCACTTCTAATGCCTCACAACAAACTATGGCTTTCTCCTGTTTCTATATGGTGTGTGTGTGTGTTCTCAAGATATTGAGTTGAGAAGATCCGTAGTAGGTTGACCCCTGAGTGTGAGTCACTCTCTTGCCTAGAGGAAAAATAAGGGGGGAAAAGTACACGTAAGCATTAATCAGAGATATCATCTTTAACAAACTGGCTGGGATATTAGGGGAAAAAAAAAAAAAAAAATTGTGTTTGTTTAGTTTTCTGCTTGCACTGAATTGCTCTCAAGTAGCTGTGCTGTTCCTGGCACCAGGGGACTGTAGCATGGAGAAATAGATTCCCTCCTTTTGCCAGTTCATGCTCCTAGATGTTCGAGTGGCTGCATAACCTACCGGTGCTGAGCTGTTTTAATCCGTACATTATGCTGAAATTGAAGCAGTTTTTCCAAATCTAGATGTGCCTCTGTGCATTTGCATAGAGGAGTCAGTAGGAGGAATCTTTGGTAAGGGTATTTTTTCTGTTCTGACTTGGTGTCAAATTCTTAAGGTATTGAAAACTCAACCTGGCAACCTGGAAGGTTGAAACTGTTCCACTTTTAATATTAATAATTATTCAGTGGGGCATATAGTCTAAATGTCACAAGAAATACGTGCAGCTTTATGTTTAAGGGGTTCATCTGGGCAATGAAGATAACTTGTTTATACAAATGAACCAGCTACAATGAGAATTCCCTCAGTAGATTGGTTATTACAGTACTCTTATGGTGCAGGCAAATACATATATATATATATACATATATGTACATATACACACTCACATATATATGAAGGCTGAAATCACATACTGTTTCCCCTCTAGAGGAAGGGGTCACTCAGAATTACCCTCTCTAGGGGGAGCACTCTTGCCTGGTTCGTAGGTCGGTACCTGCATTGCTGTGGTGTTTCTGGTACTGCAGCCATACATTGCGGAGCGGGGTGGCTGTGAATGGGAAGCTCAAGCAAAGATCAATCACTTGGAGGCATTTCTTTCCCAGCTAGCACAAGTAGTTCCCTGCCAGTTCACTGAGGTCTGTGAAGCCTCTAAGTGTCTCCATGGGGAGCAACGCGTCTAACTTCAGGCTGTGAATGCTGGTTGGTGAGAGACCCTCTATGCATTTAATTTTTAGTGTTTCTGTTCTTTAGTTACTGTGTACTAAAATAGAGGAAAACAGCACTTTTCTCTTCTGGTGGTATTGTGAAAATAAATATATTAAAGCTTGTGAGGTATTCAGATACTAATGTAGTTATACATATCTAAATAAAGCAAGAGTGAGTCACCAGCTGTGAGTGCTGCATGACTGTTATTTAGCTTTTTGCATTCATGCTAAGCAGCTAGAGGAGAGTCCAAACCACTAATTTGCCGCAAGGGAATCATGTATCTCTGAATCAGTTTCTTTAGCCAGTGTAGGTGGGGATTTTCAGCTAGGAACGTTAATGATAACTCATTAAGACATGGGAAAAGTACAATTATTCTATGCTGTAAAGATTCAAGTGACTGTGAACATCCTATTATGAACCACAAAATTCATGGCAAAGCTAATATATTACAACTTTATATGAATCATTTCAGTTAACTTCAAGTAATGTATTTTCTACTCCATAATGATCAGAAGATGTAGAATTAAGTTAGAATTTTTTACCTGCATTTGAGATGGACTACATCTTTTCTTTTTCCTTTTTTTTTAAGTATTTTCAAGTGTTTATTTAAGTGTTGGTTTATTGACCAACCATATTGTCAATAAGATCTGCTTTCCTTCCTTGCACAGCTAATTCTCTTTACTTCAGTAGGTCAGTTTTCATGAAACAGACAAGAAACAAGAGATTTCCTGATTATTTCTGCTGAAATAACTGCAACAAAGGGATGAGAAAAGAAACAATAATAATTCAGGTAGATGTCATAGCAGATAACTGATTATTCACCTAACTCTTACTGTCAAGAGAAAACATTGTCTTATTTCCACATGCATACTTCTTCACCAGAGGTGGGTATTTTTTCCTTTTATTAACAGTATAGATATATAGCACATTTCAGGAGGCAGCAGGAGCTTGAAAGTGAGGCAAAAAATGGAGAGGAATGAGCAGAATAAAAAGTGATTTTAGAATATTAGATAATGTGGTCCTAATTCTGATTTCACTTGTATCCCTATTGCAGTTAGACAGCATCATCAATTCTAATAAAATTGCTCATGATTACTCATGGTGGCTAGAGAGCTACACAGAGCTCAGCTTAGTTTTCATCCGAGCGCTGCTCAGTGTTGTCAGTTTAAGCTCTGCCAGCTACCGACTGCCTCGTCCCATGTCTTCTCAGGGACCTGTGTCCCTCATCTATGCAGGTATTCTACTTACCCTTAAGGGGATCCTTAGCTAGCAAATGTTGCCAGATTCTTCACGGTGATTTTCAGTTTTCACCCATCATGGGATTTCTTCATTAAAAAATCTTCTATGTTTTGGCATTAAGGGTCTCCGTAATCACCATCTCTTGCACAAAGAAAGTAAAGCCCTGCCGAAACACTGGCATGGGAAAGTTACATGGGAAAGTTCCCTACTTTAAGAAGAAAATACTGCAAGGTGGCAGAAAGGAAGTGCAATTCCCAATTCCTTTTGCAGTCAGATTTCTTTACGTTATTCCGTTCTGGTGATTTATGAAGAGAGTTTTTCCACTGAATGTTTTCTTTTTCTATTGAGGAAATGTCCCTCCACTAGTGCTCTTGTATCTTAATCTAGTTATCTGATTATATAAATTGC
The DNA here is from genome assembly GCA_034781795.1 of Crypturellus tataupa. Classification (NCBI taxonomy): domain Eukaryota; kingdom Metazoa; phylum Chordata; class Aves; order Tinamiformes; family Tinamidae; genus Crypturellus; species Crypturellus tataupa. The sequence continues at coordinate 900,369 of JAWLRI010000185.1, forward strand.
TGTGATGATAGGACTGTGCTGCGTTCTCCATAGGGGTCAGAAATGAGTGGAAGTGCTGAATGAAAATAGTTAAAGAAATGTAATTTTAAATAAATGATATGTCGTCATCTTGTAATTAACCTGGGAAATGTGAGGCCTGAAATATTCTACTGGTTCTAGACTGATTGAAGTTTCCAATGGATTGGAGGATGAAGAGGCATAAATGGTATATATAATCTTGTTAATTGTTAAAATTGATCAGACAGAACTTCTCCCCATTAGATGAGGCCTTCTTCATCCTTTTTTTCCTGTATGGGTACTCTAGCTGACAGAAAATAAGTATAAATTATATATGATATTACAGGTGATAATATAGATAAGCCTTGAGAGAAACAGGGAGAGGGTAGATTAATTATTGACTGTAGATAAAATATTCTCTTCGACATATTTTCCCCAAGCATAGGGAGCAACAAGCTTTTCTGAGAAAACTAGATAGAGAAATGAGAAGCATCCTTTAAAAGAAATGTTAACCTGAGAAGAAAGAAGAGACCAGCAGAAAGTGACATTATTGTAACCAAAATTCAGACACATATCTGGCTGGAGGCAGCTGACAGATGAAAGTTAATGAGGGGCTGAGTCTGAGGTTAAAAATAGTTCACTGGAGATGCTATTTTTTTTTTTTTTTTCAGGGAGGAACACAAAGATCAAATCCAAGAAAATAAAAAGGGCTACCTGCAGAAAACTGTGATCAGCAAAAAGCAGTAGAACTTAACATCCTTTTTAAAGGGGATTGGAGTAGGTTAGATCCCTGGAGCCTACAAAACAGCCAATTTAAGGATTTCACATGTGTAAAAGAGTATTTTTTTTCATGTGTTCATTTATTGAAAGCAGTCAGATGTTGGTTCTCAAATATGACTTGTCTAGACAATCTTAGATCAATTTAGTACATATTCACTCACAAGTGCAAATTATACATGAATTCAGCCATTTTTGAGCTAAAAAAAAGATTTTGCTAATTTCAATTTCAAATGCCATCTGCCTCCAGATATAAGCTATAGTTTGAGGCATGCTGAAAGACAGAAATACTGCACAGAAGGAAATATGAGGATGGCTGTACAGATTGCAGAAGATCCATTGCACAATTTGTTTGTAAAATAAATTAAGTAAGGTTTTTAATGAGTGAATAAGGATTTTTATTTTATATTAAATATGAAACTTTGGAGTTTCAGACTTGAAGACCTTACATATCAGTGTATTGTGCTGGAATTTCATTGACCAACATATACACAGAAAAAAAAAATCTAAATATAGTAGAGCTCAATTCTGTGCATGCTCTTCAAGCATGAATTTCATGAACAATAAGGCAATTAATCATAATTTTAGAAACAGCTCTAAACTCTAATATAAGAAACTAAGTATGGACAAATGTATAAGAATGCACGTGTATTTACTATCACGTAGTTAATATATGCTCATATATCTCTTAAGGAATCTGATTAAACCACTAAGTTTTTATATTTTCAACCATTATTTCTGTCCTTTTGACTGTTTTTTCAAAATCATTAATGATTAGCAGTATTTCACATACAATGTTCTTGCCTCCTGCCCTTTCTTTAGGTCCCTGATTATTTCTGTCATCTCCTGATTTTGTTCTGTTGGAGAACAGATGATGTTTAGGTGATGGATCTGATCCAGTGGTTTAGACCCTGCTTCAGTGAAGAAGTTACTGCATTTTAAAACAGTTCCCTCTGCTTTCTACCCTCAGGTATGTGTTTTAATTTTGAGCTGGCCCAGGGACTAACTTTTCCTTTAGCAGCTCCAAGTCCCGTGCTGAATTAGGATTCTCTTAATTGTTTTCTACACAATTTCCATGTCCTTTTTCAAGAATTTTTCCTTGGTATAAGAGGTCATGTGTCAGTTAGGCTTTTAAAGATCAGAATTGTGGTGGACTGGACACAGGACCTCCTCACTGCTCACAAAGCAGCCCCCGAGAGCATCCTACCAGGAGCTGAGTTGCCTGTCGGTATATTCACTCTTTCACATTTTGTGGGGTGAAACACAATCTGTACTGGATAGGTTGTTGGGACAGTAACATCTGTCTCCTAGGTGGTCCATGTAAGTTCATCAAGGTGCCAGTGTACTATCTGCTTCCTTGCATGCTCTGTGCATTAGAAGGGCTTTAGAAAGATGAGAAACAGGCTTTATTAGCACTGCCCTCCCTCTGCTGATCTTGCTTCCTTCATCCATGCCTTTGCAGGCCCCTCTCAGCAGTTTGATACGTGTTTTGTATTAAAAGCTCCTTTGTTTGTATGGTGCCCACTCAGGAGGGCATGTAAAGAAATGTTGTTTTAATAGCTGCAGAGCCTTTCCTAAAGCAAAGATTTTATCAGTAAGCTAAAGAGTAAAGGCAAAAATTATGACAATGATGTGAGCTGTGGGGAAATGGCAGTGATTCTGGTAATGCAATGCTCTTCATTCAGAGAGCTGATATGTGATCCAGGCAAATCCCCTGAACAGCAGGCTAATGGCTGCTCAGGATTTTCTGGCAGTGCAGCGCTCTTTTCTGATTCCCATCATAAATTTCATGATAGGCCCACAAAAAGAAAATTCAAACTTTTTTTTTCTTGTGAGTGAGTAAAAGTCATTTTGCTGAAAACTTTCCTTTAGAAAATGCATTCTCCAAACCTTAGGTTTGGACACTTATGTTGGAAACTAATGTTTAAAGTTCTGGCATTTTTATTTCTTTGTTCTTCCTTGCCTCCCATTCTTTATTCATTTTCTTTTTCCTCTATTTCTTTTCTTGGAAGAATTAAAATTAAAGGAACTGATAACTTTGTGAGACAAGTATTACAAAAATGTCTACATTTGGGCTATTTCTGTTCTCATTTAAACAAGCTATAGAAATCAAGAATGACTTCTATTATTGCGATTTTGCCCAAGGAGTGGTAAAAAATTTATATACACATCGGAGTCCCATTTGGACCATGGCAGTGCTGTTCTTTGTGTCCTATTAACAGCAAAGAAGTGAGATAAGGAGCTTTAATTCCCACTGATTAACTTGGAAATTATCATTGTAAGTGTTTTCCAGGGGCAGACAGGTTTCATTTTTCAGTGTTTATTTCAGGTGAAATTAATCTGAATGTAGTGATAGTTTATTTTATAGTAAAGTTCCAGATCAATCAGCAAGTGATAAGTACTGCTAAAAAATAAAAATTAAGGAACAATTCTTTTTGAGAATATATTGCTGTCTTTAGAACACAAAGTAAAAGTTTTTGCCACTGGGCTTTGTGGATTATGCTCTCCTTAGTAGCGGTTGAATTTCTTGCTATTAAATCATGCAAATAGGAGAAGGCTTTTGTTCCTTAAAGAAAATACAAAACTATTGAATAAACAGCAGAGTGATTTCTCAGCTGAATTCAAAATATTGAGCTTATATAAAAAATTATCACATGAAAAAAAGTCCTTAATGCTGCATGAAAGACTTTGTACTGAATCATCAATAGAACTGCTTGCTTTGTTTTCAGTAGATGGGGAATATTGTGGATAATAATAATTTATGTTAAAAAAGAGGTAATACTCTTATTCCTGTATGTCAAAAGAAAAGAATAGATTTCATGAAGAGTGTGAATTGGGAGGGAGTTCTGGAACAAAGAGGTGATCAAGAAACAAAAAGACAAACTTCCTTTTCGGTATTCAGTCTGTGTGGACAACAATGCTTGTGTGTTTGAGGTATTTTTCTTTTGTAATCACATATTTTATGGCAACCAGTTAGGTAAGTCTCTCCAGGAGTTTAACCTAAACAGAAACAAAAGTGAATGCCTCCTCCAGAGCAGGTGCATTAGCTTCCAAGGTGGCTGATTTTCTTCAGAAATACTAGAGTTGTGCAAGGTCTCTAGGAGGGCCCCTTCTGTTGCTGAGTCCTGGGCACCCAATCACCCCAGATGGAGAGTGTAATTCCACTGTAATTGGAAGAAGGAAGCTTGACTCACTCAAACATAGATGACATTTTTCTTGTTTTCCTCTCTGCATACAGTCTAAGTAGATTTTTTTTGCAGAAAAAAAAATATATTCAATCACTACACAAGAAGTGAGTGAAAAAAAGATACTACAATGTTAAGAACTCCAAATATTATCTGAACCAGTAAATGCTAATAGTTTATTGTGATAAACAGTAGAAACATTGAGGTGCAGGTGGTAAGAGGGCAGAATGTAGTGGCCAGGGCAAGTATTTTCTAGTATCTAATATTAAAAACCCATGAAAGAGGACTCTGCTAGGTTCTCAGCTATTTATTTTTAGGTGAAATTGTATTCCTCTAATACTTTAAACAAGTTATCCTTTTTGCTTCTTATTTGCTAAGTGAATGAGATTTTCTGGTTTTGAAAGATCACCACCTGCATTTTTCATATTTTGATCCTCTTTTTACTTAACTGTAAGCAACTCTTAATCAAGATGTATTTACCACCTTGTATGAGTCTATATAATGTTACTTTTTTTGGGAAATCTTGACTTCATATGTGTGATTGTCACCACTTCGATCTTCACCAAATGCAGAGGTGATTAACTTTTCAGATAGAGCTAGCTACTTTCTTATATCCAACAAATACTTTTGGAGTATAGATGTTATGAAAAGTAATTACACGCAGTGCTTATAGGGCACCACAGTTACGGAGGGAGGGAGAGAAGAAAGGAACGAAGGAACGAAGGAAGGAACGAAGGTTGGTTTTCATTTTATCTAACAAACTGAAAAATAAGGACAAAATAGTTAAGGCAAATAAATTTTAGACTTCAGGTGTGGTAAAACAACATTTTTGAGTCAAATGATATTATTTTATTTGACCTCACAAGAAGTCTTTTAAATGTAAAATTACTGTGTTTCTTGACAAAGACACATTACTGAAAGCTTTTTTGGAAAGAAAACAAGCTACTGTTTGATACCTGGAATGTTACTGCCCAATCTCTTCAATTTGAGAAGTGCTTCAGAGAATAAAAATTTGCATTTACTGGGGAAAGATTCATAAAGAAGTTAAGTGTGAATAAACTTAGTCTCAGAAATCTGTGAAGCTGGCGTTCCCCTCAGAGCTGGTAGGTTTAGTTTATCAGCTGTGCTTCATACACTCTGTAGGAACCATTGGTGGCTGTACAGGCTGTATTGGAAAGATAGATGGATGGTAAAGGATTGCCCTATTATTTTTATCATGTTAGGAAAATTTGTGCATACTTATCTTATTTCTTAACAAACTGAATGTAATTTACTAGGTGAAAATAGGGATGACTCAGGTTTATTTGTCTCTTTTTAACAAAAAATAGCCAAAGGTACCAGTTTACTCTGTGAACATTATGCAATCAAAAGCAACTTGCAGGAGGAAAAATCTAACAGGTCTCAAAAGACAGTTCCTTATAATAATTATTATTCTGACAAATCAATAAAATTTGTAGCGATGGATTCAACAGTTAATGTAAAGTTATCAAACTAATAATGTGTTTCGCATTTTAGATTGCACATAATCTTCCCTCTTCTGATGTCTTCAGCAAAAAATGTATCTTATTCCTCTGCCAAAGCCTTATTAAATGCCTAAAAAAGGTATTAGTGTTAAGGTTTTGATTTAACAATGCACCATTAACATATTAAAATTTAAGCAAGTGAAGTAGCTCATTGACCACTTAGAAAAAAATATGCAGAAGCTTAAACATTTTACCGAATCAGACTTTACACTGGTTAGATGCAGCTGTAATCCCAGTAACTTGCCCATAGAACAGGAAAAAAGCAGTAGTCATAGTTAAAAAAAAAGTCTAAATTAGTTACATTTTTAAATTTAGTCTCAAATGAGTTATTTGGGGGAATTTTTAAAGAAGATAGTACAGACAGAAAACACATACTGAGTCCAGATTTCACAAAGGTCCAGCAACTACATGTACTTTAGATTTCAGTCATATGTCAATCTTTGTACTTTTGAGGTAAATAAAGAAACTTCACTTTTTATAAAAGCAGCTCTTACGACTGTAGAACGACTAATGACCCAAATTATTTCATTATACATGAGCAGTGTTATTTTGAGATAGTGGATGGATATGTGGAACCATTCATTTTATGTCAGTAAGTCAAACCTCAGATACTTGAAAAATTTAAGGTCCAGAAAATGGTTTATCTTTACTCATTCAGGACATTGTTGAAAACCAATTGATACCAAAATCATGAGGAAGATTCTCTCTCTGTCTTCTTTTTTTGAAATGCAAATTTGTTTTCATGAGGGAGATGCATAAATCTGTGTATGATAATTACAACATATATTAAATTAGCATATATTAAATGACTGTGGGTTGATTCTAACCTCCTTTTTATCTGCAGACATAATAATATTCTGGATAATTTTAGAAGGGCTCCCTATTCTCACTAGAAGCAGCTTAAAGCCCTCTTTTCTCCTATTCTGCTTTTTTTAACATATTGTAATGTGTTTACATCTTATACAGTGCTTATATGCTTTGGTGTTAGTTTGAAATACATATACATAAAATGAACAGAAGGTAAGGACAAAATCTTGGCTTACATACTACTTTTGGTCACAGAACTTCAAATGAACAGTTATTAGAGTGGTAAGTAGAATAGCAAAGAATTTGTAATTGCTGCTTTGTGTCTCTCTGTATTCTAATCTACCACTTAGCACTGAGAACTGTTACCTATTCTGCTTTTAATGTTAGTAGTATTAGAAGAGTTTCTGAATATGAAGAAAGAAAAGACAGAAGAGAAAAAAAAAACTTTTAGTAGCTGGTGCTGCAGTTTTAGAAAGATAAGGAACTATAATTCCTTTTCCCTCATAGAATAATTAACATCCTAAAGCACAGTAAAACTTAGGTGAATATTTGGGTATCTACTTTGACATCCACTTTGTTGATTATTCCTTCCTTCCTTTTGTTGCAGTTATTTCACACCATGCAAATGCCAGATGGTGTAATTTTCCTGGAAAGGGCTATGTCCACAGCAAAAAGTCTGATACAGGAGAAATGGATCAGCAGATCAAAGTCATTCACACTGAGCCACCTACCAGTATCATATGTACAAGAATCATATCATAGGCGGATACAGTCTGGTCTTCTGATTAAACTGTCCTCACCACACCTGCTATTTGAAGCTGTTTAAAGTACTGACCTTTGGTTTGGACCCTTGTGGACCCCTTACTTGCTACGTCTTTGATACATGTCTGTCTTGGAGAGTCCTCTTCAGTTTCTTCCCAAAGGAATCTGGAAAGCCCTCTGAAAAAAAAAAGCCCTCTGAACTGACCTAATGCACAGGAAGAGGTGGGATCAGGAGATTCACTTCAAAACTGCTTTGCACCAAGGTGTGAATATAGATGCAGTCCTTGTGTTTCATAATTTAAGTCCAGCAGGGAGTTTTATGCTGTCCGCCAGTATAAAACGGGTCAGGCAATTTCCTCCATCAGTTTCTGCAAGCTCCAAACTTCTGTTTTGAGTGCATAGGTTCAGAGGATTATTAAGCCTGGAAAAGACCTCGGGTGGTCCCTAGTCCAGTCTTTTGCTCACAGCAGGGCTGGTTTTGAGACTGTGTTGCTCAGGGCTTTGTCCGGGTGGATATCAAAAGCTTCTGTAGAACAGCCTCTCCTGAGCAGCCTTTTCCACTGCTCACCTGTCCTCAGAGTGAAAAAGTTTTTTCTCTACAGCCAACTGAAACCTCGCTTGCCCCTTGTCGCTCCTCCTGCCTCGATGCACTGGTGCGCTGAGCATGGCTCCATCTTCTCCTAGGCCCCTGCAGGCAGTGGGGGTTGTGTCAGGTGCCTGAAGCCACCTCTGCCCCAGGCTGGACAAGCCCCTATGCCTCAGCCTTTCTGCACAGGGCTGCAGCCCCCAACCATCTCAGTAGTGGTCTCCTTACCAGCGTCTGTACCATATCTTTATCGCAATTTTGGTAGCAGTTTGCTGATTTTCAGTGCTGTTGCAATCTAAGCAAATTTCGTTCTTATCTCTGAAGGGAGGAGACTGTGCACTACCACATAAAATTTCTCATCTAAAGAACGTGGTGACAGGGTTACAATATAAGGAATTGAAAGGAAACTTGAAAACTGGTGGTTGCACCAATACAGTAAGAGAAGGCATTCTCAATAGCTTGTTAGCATGGTTGTCACGATACCTGTCATCTGCAACTGATGTTAATCAATGTTAATCAGCAAAGATCATGCCTTGGTGATGTATCATTAGTGCAGGTGCCTTAAGTTGGTGAGATATATGTTTATCCACTATCTCCTGCTTGACTGACACCTTTTTTTTTTTTTTTTTTTTTTTTTTTTTTAATAAAGCATGTTGAAGATTCATGAACCACACCAACTCCTAATACAGCATAACTTTCTGGAAGTAAAAGAATTTTCAAAACATTATAGAAGTAAATGCACGTTTTTAACACAAGTAACTGAAAAGGAAGCCATGATATAGCATTTTATAGAAAGATATTTGAGATTGTCCAGAAGTTCTGCAATAAATACTAGATACTCTGAGAAAGAAGAATTTGAAGTAAAGGACCCGTATAGTAAATTCACAAATATTTATTGCAATGGAGAAAAGCAAATGAAGAGGTAAGAATTATGTAATCAGTTTCTCCAGCCCAAGAGTATTTAATGTGCTCTTGAACTTGTGAATCTAGTCCTATTTCCATGGGATGTTCTATTGCATCAAAAGTTAAGGCATGAAAAGGAAATTCCAGGCATTGGAGTTGTGATTTGTTGCCTCTGACTTTGACTGATATGAACACTGATAGTCTGTCGCTCTCAGAGCCTGGCATTCTCCTCCTATGTGAGGGACTTTGAAAGTCTGCTTATTTCAGTAGATCTTGCAATCTCCTTTGATATCCATAAAATCGATGGGCCTAATCTTATTGAAAGCTAGAGAGATGCTTAGATGAATGCCTTTTTTTTAAAATCCATCTACTCTTATACGTGTGGATTAGCACTCTTAAGATTGTGACAGATGTTTCTAACAGCAACAAAAATCCCATGAGCTTAGCATCACAATGGGGCAGGAGCAAGGCAAGAATGCTACAAAACAAAATAGTGACCTGAATTATTTTCCTTGCCAAGCAGAAATAGTGTCACATAAAGGTAGAAGAGGAAGGAGGATCTGTTTTCTAGAGGAGTCCTGATTAACTGTGCCAGAAATTATGTATTTTTATCGAAGCCGAAATAAAAGAAGGGAATGTGATTCTCTTAGTAGAAATGAGATCTGTTCAAAGAGTGTTTTATGGATAGGAATGAATGATCCACATGTGTTCTGTAATTGAGAGATAATCAACTCAAAATTCTCATTTTTAGACCGAATGTTTGCTGTTTCAATTACTACTGGGTATCCATTTAAAGAGATGCTTTTATAACACTTAGCACAGATTAGGCATCATTATATGAAATTGAATTATAAGAAGTAACAGCTCATCTAAATACATAGAAAGCATCTTGTTCAAGTTGTGCTGATGATTGAAATTTGTTATTCTTATCATGTTTTTGTTAATAAAACTACAAGTTTCTTATTCAGAACACAGAAAGAAAATAGTGCATACATTTTCAGGTAGCAGAGGAGTTTGCACAAATGTTGATATCCTCCTAAGAGCTAGTTTAAAAAGTTTTATTAAAAATGAGTGTCTAATTTTTTAAGGACAAAAAAACAGATACAGTCATTAACACTGAGCAAAGAGATGATCTTTTGTATTAATGTAAATGTCATTTATGCTGGTAGTTGAGACTCTTGACAGAGTACTTGACCTTAATTTAAAAAAAAAAACTTGCTCTCTCCTAGTTAGCATTACTTTTAATGACTCCATTTGAAAAGGTGATCAGCATCTGTAATTCTCTATGTGTAAGCATTTATTCATACTACTTTTGTAATCTGTTATAGGGGAAAACCTGTTCCAAGGATTTATGCACACAAACTACCTGGATGTGCTTAGCATTAATGACATTTATCATTTGCCAGAATAATAGTGCAGTTTGCAGTGCCTATACAAGGGTTTTGTGCAAGCACAGATGGTGGTGAAGGGGAGATCTGCATAAAGATATAGTTCTAAATGGCTTAAATTGGTGATACTGAATGCCTCTGATAACAGTATATATTTCTGAAAGCTTTAGATTCTTTGTTTCTAATGACACATCAAGTATTCACTATTTTCCAACTCCTGGATTTATTCTGAGTACATTTTAAAGGGTGCTTAACCTTAAAAAGTTATTATGTGGGTGCAAATTTATGCCCCACAAAATATTTCAATATGTAATTTTAGCGTATATAGATATGCTTTATTTGCAGAATGCATCTGAGAATGATTCCTCTTGTTTATAGCTGCCTCCTGACTCATCACAGACATTTGTAAGCAGCCACATATTTTGAAGGTTGCAGTTGGCAAGAAGGGCATGGGAATTACGACCTGAAGCAACAAATGCTAGATGAGAAAGAGTGGATAAAATAAACTCTGTGCACTGATAAGAGAGAAATAATCTACTATTTGTAGTATTTACTTGTTGGAGGAACTCAGAAATTAGCAGGAAGGAAGATTGGAGAACTTTGGAAGAATTAGGATCCCACAAAAGGATGCAAGAGGCTGGAAAAAAAAAGCTCAAGGAGAATAAGTCTATATTGTTTATTCTAGGAGGACAAACTTATAGATCAGTTTGTATGGATAACTTCTTGCAATCCAAGCCAACTAAAACTTGACCTTAGTACTGGATTCAGCAGGCTATGTTGCTTCCCAGTGGGAGGCTCAGTGAATTGAGGACTGGCTGGATGGTAGAACCCAGAGGGTGGTGATAAATGGGGCCGAGTCTAGTTGGAGGCCTGGGGCCAGTGGTGTCCCGCAGGGGTCCATACTGGGCCTGGTGCTCTTCAACTTGTTCATCAATGACGAGGGCACAGAGTGCACCCTCAGCAAATTTGCAGATGACACCAAACTGGGAGGCATCAGTACAGATTAGGGGGTGAACTGTTGGAAAGCAGCTCTGTGGAGAGGGCTTTGGGAGTCCTGGTTGACAACAGGTTAACCGTGAGTCAGCAATGTGCCCTCCTGGCCAAGAAGACCAATGGGATCCTGGCCTGCACCAGGAGGAGCGTTGCCAGCAAGTTGAGGGAGGGGATCCTGCCCCTCTACTCACCTCTGGTGAGGCTGCACCTGGAGTATTGGGTGCAGTTCTGGGCTCCCCAGCACAAGAGGGACAAGAGGGACAAGAGGGACATGGAGCTTCTAGAGAGGTCCAGCATAGAGCCACAAAGGTGATTAGGCAGCTGGAGCATTTGTTGTATGAGGAAAGACTAAGCAAGCTGGGCCTATTTAGTCTGGAGAAAAGAAGGCTGGGAGGAGATTTGTTCAACATATTTAAGTACCTGAGAGGTGATTGTAGGGAGGATGGGGCCAGACTCTTCTCAGCGGTGGCTGGTGACAGAATGAGGGGTAACAGGAGTAAGCTGAACCACAGGAAGTTCCACCTCCATGTGAAGACGAACCTCTCTCCTGTGAGGGTTCTCAGTTCATTATAAGTGGTCATTAAAATGTTTTGTGAACCGTTTTCCTAGTATTAATTATGTTGGTCTCACAAATGGAGAGACTTCATCACCTGGTACTGGTGTATTTATTTGAGAAGAATCAGTTGGGCTTCTGACAAGGTTTTAAGGCAATAGAGAAATAGGAGATGTCAACAAGCATAACATTTCCTTGTTTACTAAGCAAGCTGAGTTATTTCTGTGGGATGGCTTCATCCGGAATCATTTTGATAAGGATGCAAAGCTGCTATATTGGTTGTTGTTAACAGAACGTAAAACTTTTAAGTCCTCATTTCAGACTGACAGAAAGGCAATGAGGCTTTTGGCTCTCATATCTGGCTCTGCCTTTATATGAAATGCACCAAGTCACTTGCTGTCTCTTTAGTGCCAGAATAATTAGGACACTAGTACCCTATATTACTGAGGGTATTTAGAGATCAACTCATTTACTGTTTTTGATCAACTCATTTAATGTTTTTGAGACAACATTACAATAAAAATATGGATACAGAAAGGCCTAATTACAGCAGCACAGACAACCATCAGTCATTGTGGTTATATTTTTAAATTATTTTAATCTGGATAACTTCCTTGTGTTTGGAAATGAAGGCCATGTGATAGTAATTTACATTTTGACTTCCTTCTTCTCACAAGAGTCCAATTGTCTGTCAAATTAAAGGGGTTTTGACTAAAGTATGATTTTTGCTTTCTCTGTTGAACTGGTTGAAAAGATATGTGAGTGCAAAATGAACACACTAGCAGGATGAAAACCTGAAAGAGAGAAAATTGGTTTCTCTGGGGGAAAGTGAGACTGCTAAGCACCTCTGAAAACTCAGTCAGTGGTCATGGGCCACAGCTGTCCCAAGAGGTATAAGAAAGAGATGGTGGGGAATTGTCTTGTGCAGTCTTCCAGGAAGGTGTTTGGCCCGTGAGCTGTAAACATTGATACATATTGATTTGATGAAAGATATATTTCCTCACAAATGCTCCAATAGATAAGAGGTTACCATTGGCTCTGAGAGCTTTGTATTTACTCCTTGCTGTTTTGTAGGAGTCATCTCCAAAGTTGTGGCCCAAAAACTTTACATTTGGTGAATATATCTTTATTTTGACTTCAGATCCAAATAGGTTAGTGATTTAAGATTAAGTTATGACTCTGAAACTATAAATCAAACATGGGAAAAAAAACCCATATATAATCAATATTGAATCCAATTTTAAACTGAATTAAAAAATATTGTCTATTTTAAGTACTAGAATTTTACAACTACTGAATTCATATGTGGTGGTATAACATTTCCCTAAGTGACTTAGGTGTTCAGTGTATAACCGAATGAATGAATGTTGAGCAGAGAGAGTAAATATTTGTTTTTATTTCCATTAAAACAAAAAATATACATTGTTGTATACCGTATACACTGTTATTGTTGTAAAATCCTGTTCACTGTTGTGTCACTTTTTTTAGACCTGGATGAGATTGGATTAAATGATACAAGAAGCTAGAACACGTCAGTGAATGAATTTATGTATCTAAATATGAGACATGGTTCTGTATTGAGGTCCATTCTTTGGATGAGTCTATAGGGCTGTTGACAGAATTATCATATAATTACCATTAAAAAAAAAAAAAAACTCTTTATCTTATGAAAATAATCCTAACAAGAGGGAAGGATTTAATTAAAACAAGGCATCTCTTTCAGTCTATTTAGTTTTATTTTGTTAAAAAGATTTATTTTATTTTATTTTATTATTTATTGTTTTATTTTGTTTGTGAAGAAAAAAATACTGAAAATGTTATTTTTAACTAGTTCTTTCATGGATTGTCTTTTACTGACTGCTTCAACCTGACTGTGGGTAACATGTGGAGTTCTCTTTGCTATTCAAGAACTTACAGTGTTCTCTAGGCTAATCACTCTGTCCATAGCTGCTGCATTACTGAATTTATATGAAAAACAGATCTTATTTCCCCTGCAATTAACGAGATGGAGAGATACCATAGATGCCTAGACAAATGAAATTATTCTTCATTCTTTGTTACTAATATTTTTTCGTGTCTTGCATGAAAAATGGAAGCAAGCGTTCTGCAGCTGTGGAGCACAGATTGTGCCTGTCAACAGAATGTCACAAAAAATATATGCAGTTGACTCATGACAAAGCACACACTCCAAAATAAGAATTCTTGTACTGGTTTGGCCCCTGCCTTGGTTTATAGTGTGACCACCATGTGGCTGGAGTGCTAGCATACATGTAAAACATGATCCACCTCAGGAGAAACACTCTCTTAAGATGAGACTGTGGTTTTTGGCAAAATATAAATAAAAATCCTACCTCTAATAACAGAATGATTCTCTGACTGATTTGTAATTTTCCATTGCATTGATTTTTCAGCAGAAAATGCAGGTTTTTACAATGTAGTATGTATCCAGAGAAGAGCTTCCTTTCAACTTTTATGCTGAGAAAAAATGTAGAAATATTTAATTCCAGGGATTTTTCACATTCATCAATCTGTTTTTATTTGTTGAAATTATCCTCCATGGAATTTTACTTTGTGTCAGTATTTTTCATTCAGAGGTGATATAGTTTTGACATTCTTGCTTATGGAGTTGTTCACTGGTTGGATTACGTTTCTATGATGCATAACTTTCTCCTCCATGACTGAGCATCTTGCTTGTTTTGGAATTCTATTTTGGATAGGGAGATTAGCCCAGGAGAGCTGTTAGGCAGCACATGCATTTTAATGTTGATCTGAATGTGCCTGAGAAGTTCAGTAAGCCAGAATGAATACACAACAAGGTGCACACAGACAGACAATTTAAAAAGATTGGCATGTTTTGCTTCAGTACAAAATCCCAAACAAAATATCTTAATCTCCGTTATCTTTTTTTTCTCATTGTTTTTCATTTCTGTTATTCTCCTGACCCTTTTCTTATTATGTTAACCTTCAGCCTATCCTAAAATAAATCTTCCTCTTTTCAACTGCAGAACACAATAATCATTCTTTTTTCCTCCTGTAAATTGGAACTTTTGACGCATCTGATCTTACTCTTCTAACTAGAAAGGGAAGGAGAGATCAAAGAACTTGGTCTATCACCTTCAGGTATGCTATTTTTATAATTATATTCCATGTGTAGGTGCTGATATCTCTAAAGATGTATCTCTGAAAGCATTGTTGAATATCTGGTTTCTTAACGTTTCTGTAGTGTAAAATCTATAGAATTAAACCATGGAAGTGAAATAAAAATCTCAGTACTTTGAAGAAATTGCTGACTGTGCTAACCAGTTAAGAAATGATTCTACTCTTTTATTGACCTGTATGCACTTGCATATTCAGGAATATGAACCAAATAATATGACTTTCATTTAAAATCTACCAGTAATAAGAAAAAGAAAAGTATGCAAAGTTTCAAAAATTGACTGAATACTGCAATTATTATGGTTTTGCATAGATATATATATATATAAAATGATATTACAGACTTCTGGATTTCATCAGAAGAGGAAAACTATAAAGTCATGAGCAAGTTACCCCTTTATTGAACAGTTATTACAGACATTTATATCAAATAGCAATACTTTCAATTTTTATTTGATTTGTGGTATAATATATGGTCCATGGACAGATCATGAATAACATATCAGTCAAGGGACAGCATGCGAGTAAACTTACTTTTGGTTTGCAGGTTAAATTCTTTACTTTGCACTCTTGGTATTATATTGACAAATACAGGTAATAGATAAAAATGTTATTTTTGGACACAGAGCTCATAGAGAGTCTAAAAGTTGAAAATTAATATTTTGAAAGTATTAATAAAAAATGAATGAATGACTGAAAACCCTTTCTTGCATTCCCAGTAGCAGTTGCATAAAGGAAACACATATTATTAAAAGTATTAGGAAAAGAAAAGGAAGAATGAGAGATTTGTGGTCCAGAATACTATCAAGATAAGGGACCAACCAGAGATACTGAAGTTGACTTCTTTGTATGACAGAACATGACATGGCTTCATATTTTGGTCTTCTTCGTTGCGTTCAACAGACAGTAGTAGCTTAAGTAAGAAGCTATAGTAAAGCTCATGGACCTCCACCATTAATATACCAAATATAGCAAAAGTCCCACTGAAACACAGAGACAGCGCATGGGGTAGTGTGAAAGCATTAAAAAAACCCCTAAACTAAACTAAAAAACAGGTCTTTGGCATATGTTTGAGATAGGAAGCCAGTGAAGAAAAGTGACTTGGTCATGGCAACAAGCTGAAAATTACTTTTTATCAGCATACTGCATGAATATTTATGGCATATGATGGTATATATTTGGTATGATTGTATATATTAAGTCATGGAAAAGACTACAGAAGTCAGGTTAATTCAAAGATGAGATGCCTCGTATGGCTGCGTGTCTCAATGGAATGCAAGGTTTTAGCAAGATGAACTTCTTATCTGCTGCTGTTGTGTCTAAATTCAATATTGGCTGTGTACCTGTCCACACAGATAATGAGCACCCTAAGTTGCAGTAGCTAAAAATATGTCCAATTACAAAAGATTTTGAAGGCGATTTCCTTTAGTATGTAATCTGACTGATAATTCTGTTTCGAATAGAATTCTGTTTCAATTCTATTTGATATCTCAGAAATTGTAAACACAGAAAATCAGGTAGTTTTACCTTGAACAATAAGCTGTTCTTGCTGTCTTCTGTGATTATGTGAGATTGGTATAGTAAAAATTTGGGTTTTTTTTTCATACTCTGATTCATGATCATCTCAATACTTTTTCTGCTTGTTTTATGTCTTTTCCGAGTTGTATGGTCACATAAGAGAGTCAGGATAAAATTGGTCATCCTTCCTTGCATACTAGCAATTGTTTGTGGATTTCTTCATGTTTTCTTAGATGGTGAGAGATCAATCCGAAAGCTGTTGGCAGGAGAAAAGACTCTACTTAACACTGATTTTCAGAACATTTTGAGTTGTGAATTTGAGGAGCTTTGTGGAGTTAATAGTGTAACTAGGTCATGAATAGTGGCGCAAACTTTGGCACAGATGTGGAAAAAGTAAACTTGATAGTGAAGACCTATTCTCATAGCAGGCTACATGGTTGTGCTTGCACAGTGGTTAGGGGGAGAGTGAGGAGGGTCAGAAGCACCCTTTTTTTGCAGCTTGATATCAATTATCAGGTTGTGAGGAACATCTGAAAAGGCTATGGTGGAACATTTTGAGAGGCAAGGTGAGAACTTGGGGAACGCGTAATCACAATCATAAAGACTGGAGATTTTTACACACAAATATTTGCATATACCTATGCGTGGTTATGTGACCTGACAATACTATCCTGATGTCAGTGGTAAAACTTCCATTGAATTTATGCTAGAGCATCATATTTTTACCCATTGGTGCATATATACTGTTTTGTGTCCTTAAGCATCCTAAATGCATTACTGCATGGACCTTTGAAAATATAGCTCTGGCTATTATGCATTTTCTGTTTTCTACTCATGAGCACAAATAAATGACAGGGACATTTATACACATGCCAAGAAAGCAGACTTACTGGCAATTCCTTACATGTGCAACAATGATAAATGTTCTCTACTTCATATGAGATCAGGAAATCACTTGCCTTTAAGCCATGCAATCTAAGGGTATTAATTATGTATTACATCTCATGAACCTTCTAAATTTAGATAGCCTTGCAGGGATTGGTGTGATTTATTAATATACTGACAAATAATTAGCTGAGGAATGTATCATGTATATTTCATCTGTAGCCTGAAACTTCAACCTCTGCCACTTGGGAACATGAAAAATCTAAGGGTCTGTCCATCACTTTGCTAGTCATTGAAGACTCATTTGCCTGATGTTTTGTAGAGCTACAATGCAACACGAAACACTGGCATTGTTCAAAAGCGATGTTGCAGTACCCCATAAGCAGTGGAGTGTTACGTTATGTAACACTGATGGATGCTTCTGAAATGATGTAAATAAAGGCCATTAATGAACGGAAGGTTCTAATAAGCACCTGGTTATGATTATTGGCAACCAAGTCACTTGAACGAATACTGCAGCTGGGTTGAACTGCTATAATGGGAACAAAAGAGGCTGTTTTCACTACTGTAGCCTAAAGCCTTCTATTTTTACTGTAACAGCTATTAAAAGGATTGCTGCTTGACTTCATTTGCAAATAGATTGTTTTGAGCAAAGATTATGGGGAAGGCTGGAAGACACGATCACCAAAAATCAGTGCTGTAGTGCAGAAGAAAACCTAGGATGGAAATGCCTAGCCAGGCTGTGAAAACTTCTTTGAATTAAAAGTTGATCAAGAAAAATCAGAAAATGAAGAGCTCTTATCACGTGTGACTTGCAGAAGTGTGGCCCCTTGTTAAAATTGTAATATCTTGTTCTCCTTTTTTTCATATAAGATCTTTCTCTTTTTTTCTTGGAAAGTATTGTTTTTGCTATAGCCTATTTTATCTTTATTGCTCTTGTCAGTCTTGTCCTGTCCCACCTCTCTTATTTCTCCTTTCTAGAAAAGAACTGTGTAGCTGGCCAGTTCACTGTCTCACTTTGAATTACTATAGCTGTGTGATGCACCCCTGAGAGGGAGCTGAGTGGAAAGCCATACTCAACCCCACTCTGCAGGGAATGCAGACTCTTTGGTTTCTGGGAGCTCTAAGCACAAGCAGTGGACTCGGTTCATCCAGAAGCTTCATGCTATTTCTCGGCCAAGCTCTGGCCTCTCTTGAGCACATGCAGACTGGGGCTTTCCAAAAGAGCTTGAAATGCCACCTGCATCACAGTGGGGATACTCATGTATGATTATAAGAGCAGATCTCATGGTAGTCTCATGCAGATTAAAGATTGGCAGCATAATGCTGAAGAAAAAAATAAATGTCAAGGGACTAGCTATTGCTCTGAGACAGCCAGCAAAATCAGAGTGGTGGTGAGATCGTCAATGACAGTTATTCTGATTTTCATTTTCGAATGAAAATCTCCCTTCTTAAACTAGAGTTAATTAAAGATGATTTAAATTCTGCAGTTTCTGTTGCTCTCAGTAGTTTGCTAGTGATTTTCCTTCATTGCAATTCTCCAAGATGCAGACTTCTTACAGGAGACTGCAAGAGCTCTGTATCCAGATGCAATATTCTGAAATGCAGGTTCCTATTTGTACTGAAGCAAAATAATTAGCATCCCCTTACTCCAAAGTATTATGCCTAAAGTAAATTCTGTCACTTCATAGTAAAGCAAGTGTTGTTGCTAGTATCACTGTCAGTAAGTATTCAGACTTCCACAGAAAGGTAGACGGGGAAAAAAAATGAAAGTAGTGTTTTTTTTGTACTACAGTCGCAAGACTGATGAATCAGTGTTAGCTGTGAGATCAGTGTTAGCTCTGAGAAACTGTAACCTTTTCTTTTTTTAATGACTCTCCTTGAAACAAGCTAAAAAGACATAATTACTAAGATACATTTAGTGAATCTGAAAGTGCTGCGTTTGTTTCACCAGTGGATGCTGCAGTGGAGGAGACTGTGGTATCAAACACTCCACCGAGGTGACTGTAGCAGCGCTCAGTGAGGAATACTAGGGGATGGAGTGGCAGGAGGTATTTGCTCGTATCTGACAAAGCCTCCAAATCTTAGTGAACGGAAACTGTCCCTTTAGCCCCTTTTGGAGGTTGTGTCTTAATGTTTAGATGGTTGAATGGCTCCACGCTGTCCTTCCCCACTCCTGTGGGATGGTAGAAAAACCTGCCCACCTGATGTGTGCTGATCTGGTAGATGTTTAGGATGATGCTGCATGTGTTGCTTCTGAAGGAGAGGATTTTTTTTATTATTTTTTTATTATTATTAGAAATGCTACTGCTTGCTTATCCTATTTGGAGTGGCTCTCACTGCCTCAGAGAGTAAAAGAAATCATACAAAGAGCTAAACCAGCCCATCCTTATCATAAACTAGTGTTGTTTTTCCCTTCTTACTTCAAAACAGATGCCAACAGATTCCTCTGTGAAGGAGAGGACCTTGAATTTAATTATGCAAAGCTCTTTTCCAAACTAAGTTCTACTCTTATTTTGTGATCTGTATTCCCTTCTCCCCTTCTACAGAGTGAGAGATTTCTGAAATTTTGATGCTTTGATGCGTCAGAGCCAGCATTGCCTTACTCTACAAAGATGGCTTTCAAATGTATCATTGCTCTTTTTCTTCTCTATTTTGTATTATCTGGTAAAGCTACTATAACCTTCTATGACATTCCTGTATTGCCAAGTTACTTTATCTGTTGGACACCACCACAAAGAAACTTATAGTGCATTGCTGCAAGCCTGATCGCAATGCATAATTTCTGCCGTAACATGGGATTTTTGCAACTGTTCTCAGTCCAAAGACATAATGTGCCCTATTTGTAGCTGAAGAATTAAGCACAAGTTGCCTGCTCTTGGACTATCATTGAAATGTAATGTCTGCACTGGGTGTGTATCCAGTTTTTAAATTCCATGCTCAGACTAAGCCATATACCATCTCAAATCTATTTAAAAAATTGAACATCTGTCGCCAGAAAATAGGACGTTCCGTAAGCATTTCAGAATAGACTTGTCTATAACTCATTTTACCCAACCCAGGAAAATTCAGAAAAATAATTATTTAGTATTTGGATTTCTTTTGTTTTGGGGCCAGACTGGAGGAGAAAACTTGGAAGCTGTAACAACTGTAGAAAGTGCTTTTTTGTTCTTATTCCTGTAGTTTGCAAGTTGTTTTCACAACTAAGAAATAATATTTGACCGAGAATTTGGGAATATTCTGTTGATCTGAGAAATCAGTGAAACAGAAAGTTTGTCTGCGAAAGGTGGGAAGGATATGATGCAGTTCCACAATCTGACAATGTTCCCTGTTCGACAAATTGCTAGATGACAGTGATATTAGAAGTTTCTCAAGTTTGTAAAACAGGGACTGTGAGGAAAGAAATGAGTTTAGAAATGTTGAGTTATATGGTAGCGGTATGAGTCAGGATAGTGCATCTGTTTTGGGGTTCTCCCTGGAAGGTTTCATGATACCAAGTAACCATTTAACTGATACTCAAAATTTTTACATTCAGTTTTCCTGAGTTGAGGCCACTTTGCTTTCTAATACTCAAATAATAGTTCCGGAGGTAATACTGTTTTCATTGAGCATCTTGATTATCAATATATTTTGGGGGCTTGATAAATATAATCTTGTTGTCTACTTCAGTTTTGTCATCTCTCCCTTGCTGTAATTCTGTTGGTTTTTTGTTTGTTTGTTTGTTTTCTGTTGTAGGAAACTTAAGCTGGCAGCTTTTCTTGATCATTCTGCTTCTTATTTCTCACCATCTGCACAGACATACCGACTTTCTCTCTCATCAGCTCTTAGTCTCATCCCTATCAACCACACAATAATTGTGCTGAACTAGTAAACTTTTCCTTTTTTTTCTGTTTTGCTTTTCACAAGAATTCGCTAGGACCATCCCCAGGCCTAGTCTTAAGAATTCCTTCTTAAATTTCCCTGTTCTTACAAAATATGCAGGAATTTTACAACATCTTACTGCTCCCCATCATACTAATAACTGTTGTCTCATTATTTCCATTTACTTCCCTACTGGTCTGTCCCCATCTGTCTATCCCATCTTACTCTCTCAGATTGTAAAGTTTTTTGTAAAGTTTTTAGATAGGGACCATCTTGTTATGTGTGTTTTTTTAGCATTAATTACAATGAGATCCTAACTCATGACAGAGACTTCATGCACCAACACAGTACTAATAAATAATAATTAGTGCTGGACAGGATGGTGCTGGACAATTAGTGCTTCTTTCTGCAAAGAAGACTTAAGTCACACGTAAAATGAAATGTGCTGTTTCTGTTTACAAATAACAATTGGGTGAGCTAAAATTCTGATTAGAGTGAACACCTGTCTGTTTTCCAGAGGTCATTTTCTGAAGGGGAAAATCTGCCTAATGCAAGCCTGGCATTCTCTCTTGAAAGAATGAATTTGAACTCGTGATTTTTGCACTTTGTTTCATGCTTTCATCAAAGTAAGAATGCTTGATCAGGCATCTAACTACTAGGGCTATTACTTATTGATATTATGTTCCTAATCCTTTGTCCATCCATGTTTCTCATTTTCAATGGGTACTGTCTCTGCTCGAGGGCAACTCATGAAAATATGCAGAGCTTTTGGTATGATGTAGGATCTTGTTGAAAAGTGATTGTCAGTAGTAAAACCCTTACTGCCAATATATGCTATTTTAGTCATTTTGCCATGAGAAAGGCAAAGGGGTTAAGTATTACTGGAAAACAGTAGAAATGTTTAGGTCCTTTAATGTTTCCAAAACTTTAATAGGTAATATGTTTTGTGATGCTGAAGCCTAATAACTAACAAAGAAAAGGGTAATTCAGATTGCTATAACTGTCCTCATTATGGATCAGTATTACCAGATCTTGACTGCTTAGGTCGGCTGTGTGGCAGAGAAAAAACCACAATTCTTACCAAAATGGCAACTTAAAAGAAATTTAAAATCCTGAATTTTTGGCCACGTATTCAGACTTACAATAAGAATTATGATATTTACAACCCATGTTGGTTTAAAATTCTGAAGCATTTGGGTTTTGTTTGTTTTAATTCCTTAAATTCAATAATAATAATATTCTGTTTCAAATGCTTGTAAAATGTTTGCTTATATTGGTAAATGAAATAGAGCTCATATTGTCTGAGAGTTTTCATTACAATTCTTGTCTTTTAGTTTCTTTTAGCAATGCTAAATTTCAACCATTTGTCTGAAACTTTTTTCACACTTCTTTCATGTAGCTGACTTGGGCTTCTTGGAAAGTACTGTAAAGATACTGAAGATTCACTGAGCATGAGGGTAGGAGACATATAAGTACTATTACTAATTTAAAGCATCCCCTTGATTTTATGACATCTGTATAGTTTTGGCTAGACATCTGTGCAAAAGACATAATAATATAAATAATAATAATAATTCATAATTTATAAATAATAATAAAGACATAATAGTATAAAATATAAACTAGAAGAATGAGCTGAGTTTCAGAAGCATGATTATTTACAAGAATTCATATAATCTCTACCTATAGCTGTAAAAAAAATATATTAACAACAACAAAAAATAGGATAAACAACCTTTGAGTTATAATCTCAAGCCTTCAGTTATGAATAGAGACAAGAAAGTTTGACTCTAAAGCCAGCTTTGCAGAAGGAGTGCTTAAAAAGGATATCTATATTACATGAGGCAGGAAAAAAGGCTGCTGCTTGCCTTCTCCCATCTCACCACCTGAGTATGTTGACAAGTCATTTTAATCAAAACTGAAACTGTGTCATTTAAGAGGTGGTACATGGCTTCTTCTCTTTCAGGAACAGGGGAAAAAATGTAAAGGGAAGTTAAAGTTCTGTGCTACCCTAACTGATAGGTTTTTCTTTTACTTAAAAAATCTTTTTAAAGATAAAAGAGGAACCACAGTGATTTATTCTAACTTTCAGAAACACATTAGACTTTCCTGAACCTATTTCAAGTCTGGAATCTGAGGCTTGCTTAGAAGATATCTTTTTGAGAAAGTATTTACTCTTTATTTTAAAATTCTTTGCAAGAGAGAATCCATTTTTACCTATGATATATTTTCCATATTTTTAATAATTATATCTGAACAATGGAAGAGTTCATTTGCATTGTACTAAATTAACATGAAAATTTAAAATCGTTCTTATCGTGTGTGGATCAAATCAATGTAGAAACTCCAGGAGATCCACAGAACATTATCTTTTCATGGCCATTTCATTTGGATTGGTTCTTTTAGGTTAGGAAGCTAGAATAGCAAAAATGAGAGGATCTGACATCATATAGATATATATAATGTTATGTGTTTATATACATATATATATTTAGGTACATACAGAGGTTTTTT
Source organism: Crypturellus tataupa (assembly GCA_034781795.1). NCBI lineage: Eukaryota > Metazoa > Chordata > Aves > Tinamiformes > Tinamidae > Crypturellus > Crypturellus tataupa. Next base: position 923,777 of record JAWLRI010000185.1, read on the forward strand.
TGCCTCTTCTTCCCCCACTCACCAATCCTATTGAATTCAACACATCTAAGCAATTGATCACTAGAACAAAATGACCATTTTTTTTTTTTTTTTACCAAAAGCTATTCATTGAAAAACTTTCAGTTGACACTTCTGGTGAATTTATTATTGGCAATCTGCATTCAGAGTAGAAATTGATGTACTTTCAGCTTCCAGGTAATAGTATCTTATGTTTTCAAAATAAAAAGGCTTATATTATTAATTCATTTCACCTCAAATAATGTATATACAGAAGTACTTATATAGGAACAAATAGAAAGGTAAAACAAATTAATTTTTTATCTGAATAAATACCTGGGATTAATTTCACCACATGTTCTCCAGTTCCTGTGTCATTCTCCATCTATTTTTAAATTTTCAACACTGAAGAATCCAACATTTTAGTAACTTCCCCAGAAATGCAAATAAAAAGGTAAGAATATCTTTTCTATTCCAAGATCCTAATCATTCTTCAGAGTCGCTGTTTCCATATTCTCCATTTGGTAAGTACTTCCTATATTAACATTATACTTAATAAGGTATAAGGTATGCACAGTGGTGTATATATATAGGTATGCAAAGGTTGAATTTATCCACATGACTGAAAAATGGAGACTAGATTTATGACCTATTCTCCTGTACATTTTGTCATGTCATTTACAAGATTAGATGGGAAGGATTTCCTTGTCGTTTGGGTTGCTAACCACCTGATGAACCTTGTAATGTTAGAAATGGGTCCTTGTGGGATCTCTAAGGTGCACATCAGCTTCCTGAGAATTCCTCACTATGAATTATAGTTAATAGTTATAATATATAGCTAATTAATGTAGCTAATTATAATTTTATTATGCTAATTTAGTTTAATTAGTTAAGTAATTCCATACAGAGTAGGAAGGTTGTGTAAGGAGTTGAGGCTGACTGTCACAGTTATATTGGGTTTGCATATTCCAGAGAAGCCACCAGGATTGTTCTGATCCAATCTCCCAGTATTTATTTTGATTCAGCTTCCCAGTATTCTGACCCTTTCAGAAGTCCTTGCACATAGCCTCCTCTCTTGTGGTAATGTTGAAAGTGACTAATCCTGCTGATCCAAGAAAACAAACACTTCCTCGAAACTTGGTTCCATTACTGTTCTGTGACCTGAGATGTTTTGAAGAGGAATATGGTCTTCTGATTGGTTCTGGTTTGAAAGTTTATTCAAGACCTATCTTAATTCCAAACTTTCTTAATTCCAAGTTTCTGGAAAGAGAGACTGGAGGGGATTAATTAGCAAAGGAAGTTACTAGGGAAGATTTCAAATCAACTGTGGTGTTTTTTATTCATTAAATGGAATATCTAGGGTATGTGGGCCATTAAATTTATTTAAGAAACATTAAAATGTTGTTTAAATCAGAGTTTTTATATTTTGTTTTACGATTTTAGCATTTCATTGTAAAGTTTGATGAGAGTAAGAAAATATCTCATTTTCTAACTTTGACACAGTAGATAGTAACATGCAGTCAAGAGAGTGATGCTGTTTTTTTTTTTTTTTCTGAGCAATCAGATAGAAAGGAAATAAGTTGTTCACATTTTTTTTTTTTTTTTGTCTTGAGTATTGCAATTGTGCACTTTAGGATTATTTATGGATCTGCAAAGGTATTGTTAAAAGTTTCTGTACTTGTTCTTCCAGATCTTAGCTTCACATAATAAATATATCTTTGACTGAATACATGCAAGGATTATGAGACAGCAGGTAATAAACCCACTTGTATTTGCACCAGTTTTCAAGATAATTGATGTCCCACTTTGTATGTTCCTTTATATTGTTCTCTAATTCAAGAAGTCACCGTTTTCAAGAAAGCGAATGAATGCATGCTTGTATTCATCCCAAAATAACAACTTAATAATATTTTATCCTACTGACTAGAATATTGAAAAACTAGAGACAATAAATGCTTATTTTTGTAAATAGCAGTATTTATTTTGAATGGAAATGGTAAAACGACTTTGAATTATTTTTTTTCTTCATATTGTGGAAAACATTATATAAATCTGTTATGTATTATGAAAATCATTTATTTGACCATTTTTTTTTCATGGAACATTAAAAGAATAAATAGAAACCAGTGGAGAAATGTACGTAAAGATCATTTTCTGAGAATAATGGACATTGTATATAATATTCTATGTTATCTATTTGCTTCTGAAGTGCTACTGACCTCCATACCTCTAGAGCTTTGAGCATATCGGAAGTGTATTGACTCTGTTCAAGGGCACAAAAATAAACCTCTTTTCTGTTCCATCTGTTGTCTGTCTCATTTATACTTTTTTGTAGTGGTGAAAGCCACTTTTGGGATTAGCATTAATATATGCACATATTCAAAAATTGTTTTCTGATGATTTTGTCCCGTCCTTATCTTTTATATTTTCAGCTGATGTGAGGAGAATGCAAGGTTAGATCCCTTAATTGTCTGATTTTCACGAGGTAGGGAGGGTTTTATAATGTTACCAACCACAGACTTTATCTTTTGAGCATGACAGCATTCATGAATTTTCTTGACATTTTGTAATAATGAAGTCTTGGGTTGTGCAGTGTGTGAAATATTCTTTGCAAGGTAAGTCTTAGTGTTGTTATACTAATTTCAATTATACAGGAGGAGGGGAATTATACAGGGGTTGTTCTTCAAACCCCATCTGTCTTCATGCACTTTTTCTGCAGTACTCCCAGTTAACACATAAGTAGATCATTTTCCCCTGGCCATTGCTGGGCAGTAAAACATTCACAGTTGTAACCTAATTGCCAGTCCTAGTAAAAGACAGAAGGCTTTGTATTCACCTGATAGTGCAGGATTTCAAGGCATGCGTGGGTTTACCTTGGCATGATTATTATTTATTATTATTTTATTAACTTTTAATTCTTTTAATTCTTGCCTATCTACTGCCTCGTGTGACTGAGCATAAGCTCTGTCAATGCAAGCATGGTAAAAGTGCTGACAAGCCTCCCTTCTTAGTCACTTGTGCCAAGCAACAACTCTGGCTCTTCACTGGGGCTACGTAGGGGCATGTGGAAGCTGAGTCTGTGAATCGGTGAGGAGGAAGCAGACTAAGGTAAGGAACATCCCCATGAAGATGCCAAGGCTGAGGTGAGAGAGACCCTATCATCACTATTACAATCACTCAGTGGTCAGGATGCTGACAGCCCTTGTAGCCCTTCCTTGCTCTTCTGGTGGAAGGCTGAAAGGACAAGGTGCAGCACCCACAGCAATGTTTGTATAGTGAGCACTGCTTTGGGCTCAAAAGGAAGTTCTATACTTTAACTGAATTACTAAGGAGGTATATATTAATTAGCTAATTTGCTGATTAGATGGTTAAACATTAGCTTGACTGACAATAAATTCTTATATCCATATGTATGTACCTTTTATCCATAGCAAGATTTTGAGTGGAATTCAGTCTGTCAACCCACATATTTCTAGCTAAAGTGTAATTGGTTATGCCTGTCCTTGTATGTTTTATGCTGACATATGTGGTCATGAAGAAGAGCATCCTGAAGCTTTAGCTGAGTTCCCACAAGCTTTAAAATTATTCCGTGAGGAAAAGCAGAAAAACTGACGCTTGTGTTGCTAATCTGGGAAACACAGAGAATATTGTCAATGAAAAAAAAAGAAAAAAGCTGTAGTTTAGCCCTTTTAAAATTCATATGAGTCAAACCAGTGCAGAAGAGAAACTCTTGGAAGGTTTGCAGGTGACTCAGATTTCCTTTGAGGGTTTAGATTTAGTAGGTCCTTTAATGATAGCATTCACTTTATTTAAAAAGACACGGGAATTGTTCCTTTCTGAGACAAAATATAACTTTACTTGTATCTCCAATTCAACACCTGCACATGTGTATATGTAGTAGTTATCAATAATTTAAGAGAATAGGAGTTGAATTTGCTTAATTGTGGTGTCTTAGATCTTATTTAGTTCCTAAGTTGACCTTTGTGCTTTTAAAATTCACACTGATGTTATTGGTGACACAGAATGCACAGTTAAAGTCATCTCATTTATCGCTGATTGCTATTTATTACTGAGTAATGACTGTGAAGTGCTTTTTGTAGTGCTAGTATTTGATGTAGGATTAATATTAATTAAGGTTCAGCTGATAAGTTTTCAACTTGGCTAATTAAAATTATAAAATGATTATTTTAAGGATTGGGCCAAATGCAGAATAGCTTTACTTTGAGAGAAGTCTGGGGTAGTGAACCTTGGAATTGATCCTGTTTCTACTCATGTCAAGACAAACTCCCATTAGCCTTGCTGGATGTAAATGATCAGTCCTCCATACACAGAGCTCCCTCACTCAGTCCAGGGAGATTTATGTGCCTTCATCTCAGCTGCTTGCAATTACTTCAAATATTTCTTACTGACAAACATATTTAGATTTTACTATGTGAAGAAGTGTTTTATACTACCGTAAAAGATACCTACTATAGTGATGTGCAGCTGCAAAATATGTAATGTGATTAAAATATGTAATGTAATGTAATCAAAAAACTTTTGATTGATATTCTATTACATATTTACCTGTTATTTTATTCTTCCATTGCAGGTATTTTTATAAATTAATGATGATGTTAACTTTCTGTCTCTCAGCACTAATTGATGCCATTATTTGTTTCCACATTAAGTGCAAAGGGATCCTTTTATATATATTTAATTATATTAGTTACAAGTTGCTGATAGTGTCACCCTGACAAATGCACTAAATGTTAATGAATATTATTAACCATTGCTGTGGCACAACAGATGGTTGTTATATTGATACAAGAAGAAGTCCTGTAGCAGGAAGAATACTATCTGCAATATTTATAGGTTTTTAAAATATCTTGTTGGTGTTTATGAACAAGGATGGAGTAAGAGACCTTCCCTTGAATGAGGTACTGCATAATTGTCCGAAGCAAGATCAAGATAATACTGTTTGAAAATGTACGAAATTGCATTCCTTATGTTTATTCCTATTAGCATACAATTATCAACTTTAAATCACTAGTAAGACCCTGGTATTTAAGGATATATTCATTCTTTCCATTCATGATTTGTTGCATTTGATATGGAAACTCAGAAGGCATTGAGTATGACTCACAAAAGGTCTAGAAATAATAGTGGTAAGGTCAAAAAGTGGTTAAATATTAATAATGTCTCTTACAGTAAATGGAGAGTTTGTCATCTAAATTTTCAGATAACAACCAGAAGCATTCCTTCTAGTGTATGAATATGGTATTCAATTGCTTGAGTATCTTGTCCTGTTTTTGGTATTAATCTTATTACAAGTATTATCCAACAGCTGAGGTTGAGGGTGGTAAAGATTTTTGGTAAAGTATGACTATCTTACAGAATAACCTCAGAGTCGTTTGGGAAACATTATGTCTAACTTTGCTCTGCTGCTTTGTTTGCCACTAACGTGAAAAATATGACTGTTGGAATGCAGACACGACTTAGTTTATGTTGAGCTACTTGTTTAGCTCGCCAAATTATGGGTCATACTTATCAAAATGTCAGTTGCTTATTCAGTTACCTGCTGAGCATAGACCTCACATCAGTATATCCATTTCCTTCTAGCCTAAGTGAATCGTTCCTTTCTAATTCAATTTGTCTTGCTCACTGGTTTAACAGTCTACAAGGTTAATGTATTAATGTTTTAATGGAAGGATGGCAGTCACTCTAAACTTTGCTTGAAGAACCACTGGAGGTAAGTGAAAGCATTCTTAATGAATTCAAATGTGTTAGAAGTGTAGTTTTAATGGGTATAAGTCAATGTATTGTCTCCTGTGATGCTGGACTTATTTAACAGAGCGATGCTTGGGTTTACTAATCTGTAGCACAAGGAAAGAATTGCCTCTGCAGCACAAGAACCCAAGAGTTCAATTTCTCAGTTAACTAACTTTCTTTTGTTTTTTTTTTTTTTTTTTTTTTTTTAATCTTCCTATCAGTAATCACAAAGTCGGAGACAGTTCAGCATCTGTCTCATTTGCAAATGCAGGACATTTCCTTTACTATTATATCTTTTGTCACTGTTAGTAGATTTGGCACTGGATTTCAGTGTCTGATACAGGAAAGTGTGATGAGGTGGACTCTGTCTTGTTCGTCCATTAAAAAAGAGAGAGATCCTAATTTTGAGGTTTAAAGGGGGAGAGAGAAGCACAGAAATCTTGGTCTTTTCTTCTTTTTTCTTTTTTTTTCTTTCCTCCTCATGACTTTTTCTCAGCATACACCTCTCCCAGCCAGGACCTACCTCTGTCTGTCCTTGAGCCTGAATCACTTGCATCTCCTTCAGTCCATGAAGCAGGAATGCTTGCAAAACCCCTGTATAATCACTTGTGGTTGTCCTTTTTGCAGCTGTTCCCTGCAATGCAGTTACTGTTGTTGCAGCTTGCTAAGAAATTAGAAAAGCAATGTGTTTCTGGGCTAGAATATTCCAAACAAGTTTAACTACCTATATAGTAGTTTGTTTTGTTATTTTTTGTATGTTTGTTTGTTTTTGCATTTTGAATTATAAAAAAACTTTCTTCTCCCAAAACTGAAAAATAAGTATACATATTTTTTTTTTTTTTTTTTTTCCTTCTTATCTCTTTATTCTTTCTCTGTTGCAAATGAAGGATAATAAAAATGGAGAGAAGAACAAAAAATCCAGATCAGTTTGAGTGCATGGTTAAATAGGAAAACCAGATGCATGATGCATGCCATTGCTGCTAGAAGGAGCTTGGCAGAGTAGAGGAGCACAGATGTTGGATACTACTCCTGCTGGCCTTGGTTATGTTCTAAAGTCCTTGCCATGCTCTTCAATGAGAAGGTTGAAAGCATGAAATTGCAAAGTTCAAGGACTCTAAGATGGCTCTTTTCATTAACAGCTGGAAGTATGGCCCTATGCTGTGAATGTGGTAACTGAGGTTGTGTGTCAGTTCATAAAAGGGTTTATTTAGAAATGAATTTTGCAGAATTAGTCTTTCCTCAAAGGTGGAAGTATTCATGTGGCATTTCTCGCCTACTCCTTGTAACCTAAATCCCCTCACTGCTTTGCTCCCTGCTGCCTCACATGCACGCACACACACAAGAAAGAAAAAAACCCAAGCAAACAAAATACATGAGTTTGCGTGGTCTGTAGTGCACTCGGGTCAGTTTTTGAGAAAGATGCTTTGAACCGATGGGAGAATACTTGCAGAAATATTTTTGTAAAAATATCATTCCATTCATACAAATTCAAGCTGGAGAGATTGGCCATGTAATCATTCACATAAGTAACTGAAAAGATTTATTTGTTCTGTATTTAGTTATTTTAATAACATAAAAGGTATAAGCAGAGATTTGAGAAGGACTGAACATGAGTAAATATAATTGGTGAATATAACTTAGTTAAAATAAAGACAAACTCTCACACTATATATATACATATGTATATTTATAAACTACTCCCAACATATTTCTCAAATGTTTCCTTGGTGTCTGCATAGGCATAGGATAAAATCAATGTGCAATTTCATTACTTTTGATTTTTCTAGCTTGGTACATTTAGGTGAATTTGTTTCCATGAGAACTGATTGCTGAGGAAATCATTTGGCTTATGTCTTATCAGACTGATCAATGAACTCTGGATTTTGTTGCGAGTAAAATATTCTGCATTGGCTGGCTGAAGGTTTACAAAGTTAAACCAGGCAAGTTTAGGGATGCGCCTAAAGGACCTTTGTCTCATTCTACCACTGATTTCAATTACCTTACAACTTAAACAACCCCCTGAGTAGAAGTTACAGTTACAGGCTGGTAACTTCTGAAAAATGCAAGTCCCCTGGTTTGTCTACTAGAGATAGCACATACTGAAGATGCATCATTTTTCTGTGTATACATTCAGGAACATCATTTCTTAGAAGTTGGCTGTAGCTTAACATTATTATCTGTAATTTTGGATGAACTTAAGGTTTCAAAAAATTACCAAAATATTAGACATGGTAAAAAAAAAAAAAAAAAAAAATGTCTAATAGTCTTTTAAATTATTATTCTTTTCTTGTTGCATTTGACTTTTACTTCTCATGGTCATTTACTGTTTTTCCTCATGAATCAACATGATGGAATTTAAAGAGATGCTTTGCTTTCTGAGCTTTTTTTCTTTAGGATCTGCCCCAACAGCATTGACTGATGATAATGTAAAAATATCCTGAGAATGCCCAAGCCAACTCAACTTTCATAAAGGACACACTGGACAGTGGGGGTTTCAGACTGAAGTTCATTTTTTCAGAGAAAAAGCTGATATGCAGTTTCTGTACATTGAGTTTCCTGGATCTGTTTCCTTCAATAGGTAGAATTTCTGGAAGTGCAAAGTAGAGATTTTTTTTTTAGACACTCTACTCCCAGATCACAAGGTAGAGGTAATAATTTTAATTGTAAATTTGGAAACAAAAGAAATAACAAATATAATTATAATGTGACCTGCAGAACTAAGAACACATTAAAGTTCAGTATACATTTTGTAATTTTTAAGGTCATTTATGAAAAACATATATATTATATATAGCTATATGTTATAAATATAGCTATAATTTCAGGGATTGTAATGCTGACAAAGGACAAACAAAAAATCTAGTATTTTAATCTAATGTTAACAAGTAAATAGTCATCATAATGTGTATTAATCACCAATAGTTTTCACTAAAAGTGTAGATTATGTGAAGCTTGCATCGTTGATTATAGACTCTAGTACATATCTAGCTTTAATGGTCCTCATAATTGGAAGTAATTGACTGTGATATTTTTTAAAATCATCATAGAATCCTAGAAAATAGGGAATAAGATGAAAACAACAGCACTACATCTTTCCTTGTCATTAGAGTGGGAAGCGAGTTGTAAACTGGAATCTATTCAGTCCAGTAGCGTTTACTACTTAGACCAACTTACTGGAGACTGTTGTATTTCAGACAACAGGAGTAACTGCACATCTGATTAAATAAATCAAATCATTTTAAAGGCAGAAAGTGTGCTATGTAAGCAGAGAGACATGAGGGCCCAGTCTCTAGCTTTTTGAAGCAAAGCCTGGGAGAGCACGAACTTGTTTCCCCAGCAAAATATCCACCTTGTGGTGCCAGGGTTTAGAGCTTGTCACCTATTGCAGAGCCCTTGAGGGGCAAGCATTGGAGACCGTTCCAGCCAGTAGTGTGCCCGTTCTTTGGATGCTACAAAGATGTGCATGTGAGTAACCTATGTTCCTCAGTGCCAGCTTAGTTGTGGTTAATATGTTCAACCCTTTGACAGTTGATTTCATCTGTATCTTGTGTGTCACTAGACTTTTTTTTTTTTCTGGCTCGTGCATGTGTTTGTTGACTTTTTAGGTAGGGGTTTTATCCATTTTAACTGGAAGCACTTACGTGTCTTTAATTGCTACCATGAGCTTTTATTAGTGATTTTGTTACTCAGAGTTTATCATCTGAAGATTGAGAAAAATGTTTTAGAGTGTCCTAAAGTGTCTGCACATCTTTCCATAATTAACCTTATTCTCACAGCCTCCTCTTCATTTAAGTATATGCCAGGCCCTGAACAAACTCCTTCATTCCAATCAAGCAATATCAATAAAGTGTCAAAATGGTGACAAAAGGAATGGTAGAGCATCTGAAGATCCTTTGCAAGTTAGAGCACCTAGATGGACTTAAAGTTCCAGAAGAGCAATAACAAACACTACAATATAACAAACACCACAAATAACAAACACTAGCAAACCTCAGAAACCTCCGAAGCAGAGATGCCTTGCTGAGACTGCTCTTCTGAAGGACTCTTTCCTCAAACTGTGCACAGTTTGCTGTTTGGGAGCATATTATTATGAGGACTTTATTGTTATTTTTGACAAGATATGCCATCAGTGATGAGAAATGAAGCTTCCTCTGATTGAAATATTTAAATCCCTGAACGTGGATCACTTTGGAAATGATTCCTGTGACAGGCTTCCACATGCTATAAGCTCCCAAATAAATGAATATTGTAAACCAAAGAATCAGCTTTCTGGAATCAAATCTCTAGTGCATAATGCCTGCCGACTATTATCCCTACAGTTTGACATAGATGATTTTTTTAAACCTTTCTCAGGTAAAAATCTACCATGAAAGAAAAGAAAAGGTACTTGAACTATCAATTTGCTTTTGTTTTAGTTTACATTATTGGTATTCTCAGATATCATGTAGCTTTGTCCAAGAATTATTTTCTGTCAATAGTTCTCTCATCACCTCTGCAACAACCGTGTTTCCAGGATTAAGCTGCTGAAAAAAACCTGTAAAATTTCTGTACTGTGTCGCTATGGAGAGAGTCACATTAGAAGCAGAGTCAGAGTTGCAGAGACAATTATAAATCTTGACTCTTTATGCTTTATGCAGCCCAAAGGAAGTGGCATCCAGGACTGTATTTCATAGACCCTTCATACATTTCAGCTTGTGCTTGCACTGTGCTAGAACTATATTTATGATATGACTTGAGGAATTATGTGGGTGCTAAGCTGATAGAATGGCAACAGGTAACTTCCAGAGATGAAAAGGATGATGCATCCCTAATATCTGGGATTAGAGGGTGAAGAGGAGGAAAATAGGAGGGTGAGAAAAAAAGGAGTTGTATATCTTTACGGCAAACCATGAAAACAGGAGAATTGACCTAAATAATAAGTGATTAAGGTCTCTTTCAGATGTTATGAGAACACCCAGGGCTTCCTTTTACTTTAGGTTCTGCATTCTGGATAGGTTTGTCTTCAGTATGTATTTAAAGAGTACTCTGTGTGACATGTTTTAAAATGAACTTGACATTCTGCATCTACTTTTCATTTCCAATGCTATGTCTGTTCAGCTAGAGATAGAGAAAATATGTTTTCACATTATCTATCTATATATGGACATGCTGGTTATGCAAGGAAAATGTGGAATCTGACTATACAAAAAGGTAATGTGAAATGCAGAAAGTACGTTAACTGGTATAATGGGAAAAAAATCATTTAACTTGCATTGATTTTTTTTAATGAAGTTGCCATTTGCAACAATAATAGTGTAAAAACATGCAAAAGAAATTAAATGATGTTTAGGTTGATGGTGTAAGGGGCAACAGCCCAAATAAAATGAAATAATGAAAGGAGTATGAGGAGGCTTGGAGGTTAGGGGGGAAAGCAGTGGGAGGAAAAGTCTCTTGTCCATTTGGTTTTTTTATTGTCTGATTTTTTTAAAAAATATATAAAAAAGATATCTATTGGAGCTCCTGGTGTCGGCTCAATGTCCTTGGGGCTGTATCCTCACATTACCCAAGGACCTCGAGTGTGCAGTTGTCAGCCCTGCCAGCAGCTTCAAAGCCACACACAACAGGAGCCACCGTGTCCGTAACTGCCCCGTAGAGTGTGCATCATGCACAGGGTTGACCCCGATGCAGTTAGGCCTCTGGTTAACCAAAGCCCCTTATATACTTTCATGGTGGGATTCAAGACCAGATGACATTCCAGTCTGTCAGATATCTGCACTTGTTTGTTCAAAACGTAAAATGTTGCGCTCTGTGAAGGAAGAGTTCACTTTAAAATAAAGGAAGTTTATAAATCAAATAATAGTTTTCTGCCAGGAAGTACTCATCTGAGATATCAACAACATATAATACAGGGATTAAACATCTTCACTTTGGGAAGTCTCACTGAAGGAAGTCTGGTTTTGTTTTTATGAATCTTTAATGTCTCTGTTTAACATATCTTTCCCCTGTTAGTGTCTAAAAATTATCTTAGGAGCTTCGTTTTGTTTGGAAAAATTAGATATGGTAATATATTATCTATAATCTATAAATAACTTTAGATGCATTCTCAATCATATTTTCTGCCCATATTTGGTAGATTTACTTGCTACTTTACTGTATCAATGTCATATAATATCCAGCTTGGCATGTTTTTAATTATTTTTGCAGTCATAACTCCCTCTTGACCTAACTTTTGTGTTTGCTCACCGTTAAGCTGTTTTTTTTCTACTCTGCATGTTAACATAAATATTTAGTGAAATCGATATACTTCATTTTTTTTCTGGTTTAATTTTGAGTAATTGGTCTTTCTCTTTTATCTGCAAGTTGAGCGAGTTTTCAATATGAGTGCAATGCTGGTGAATTGTTATACAACACTTTATCATTTACATTTTTTAACAGCAAATCTGACCTATTACTAATCATAATAATAATAGTAATGTTCCATCTATATTGCCTTTTTTCATGGATTCCCATTCTGAAAACAAATATACAAGATTACAGAAGCATTTCCATCAGCAGGAACCATAGATACTGCTCTGATGTTTTGATGTGCAGTTTTGTGCCTCTTATAAGGACAGTTTTTCCTTCTGCTTTTTTTAGTCAACTGTTACAGTATTTCTCACTATATTGTCCACTACTGCTGGAATATGCTACCTAAGAAACAGCATTTTTGACAGAACACTTCAATCTTGAATTGGGGAGTCTCTCCCGCTTAAAATCTTTTCCTGGAAATGGTGCTATCATTAATGGTGGTTTTTAATAAGTACTAGAGAGCATTGAATGAAAAATGCTGCTGGATGGGACTGATTTTAATTATTATGATGATTGCTGTTCTGTGATACATCTACCTTAGGAAAATAAACTGTATAAAGAAATAATAAATGATAATAATTAAAGATTCATTATGAGTTTATGGAAAATTTATTCCACTGAACTAACTGTTTGTAATTTTACTAAAATGCCTAGTATTATAAGTTTGTTTATATTTTATTAACGCAATGATAATTAAATTTCTCTAAGGCATTGCAGTTATTATCATGCTACATTTTTATTAAGAAATTGGAATGTATGAAAGAAAGATTGCACAAATTAAATGGATTGAATGTGGGTTAGTTAATATATCCCAAAGCACAACAAGGAAAGAGACAGTAAGTAGTAGTGTTGGTCAGAAAGAGTTTTGGTCCTGTGTTAGTTTTCTTCCAGATCACTGGCAAAATCTTCACCAATAAATGAAAACGTGTTACAAAATTAATGGAAATGGTAATTAACATTATGGCATTAACATTTCAGAGCATAAAGCACTGATTCAATATTATTTATTTTGTTACATTTTTTTTATTATCATATGTTTTACCATGACCAGATATGTGATTCTAAATCAGTGATAGAAAATATAGTTCTTGTTTACAGGATCAATTACTGAGAAGTGTTTATGAGCAGTAAGAGAGATTATAATATAAAGAGCTTTATCGATTTTCTGTAAGGAAAAAGCTAATCTGAAATACCGTTGTTGTGTATGAGTGGTATGAATTATGGGAAATGCAAGGAAAGTGAGAATGCAGATTTTCTAAAAGAGAGAGAAAAGCTCTTGGACAGATGCATATGTGGCATCACTATGATATTCTGATGCATATATGGCCTCTGTATCACTAGTAAAAGTTGACTAAGCTCTCATCTATCAAGTTTTTAACTGAGGGCTTGCAATAATAATGATTAATACAATAATTGGGTCAAGAACATGCAGATAAATGATAGATGTGTGACAGGTCTAGTCCTCGTGTGGTAATGCTTGGCCTACGTTCAAATGAGGTGCCATTGCCTCAGCCTTTCATCAGAAGTTATTGGAGGGCCAGAAATTACTATATTTCCATTATACTAATGCTAATTGCTTGCCTTTTGAAGTAATTTATAAGTAATGAAATACCAGTGATCCTGCTTTGAACTGGGATCTCTGGAGTACTGGGGAAGAAGAGATGGAGCAGGCACAGATTCTCAGGCACCCTAGAAGGTAGGAAGCGTGGACCCTCAGAGAAGACCTTGCGGAAGAGTCACTTCCTGGAAAAGACAGATAACACTGAATAATTAGCTACCAGTGAGATAATCAGGCTAGAAATGCAATAAAGAGGAAATATCTATGTCTGTATTAACAAGGATGGTTTGTCCATATTAACAAGCATGAGGAAGAGGTGCCCTTTTCTGAGTAAGCACTTCCTAGTATGTATGGATAGTTAACTCAAGCCCTTAGGGCCCTTTGAAGCTGAGTAGGGCTAAATGAATGTGGGCATCTATTTACAGTCTTGGAGGAATAGATATCTAACTACAGATATGTTTTAGATACTTTAATTTCCAGGTTTATGAGACAATTTCATCAGAGTAATTTCATATCTTTTGTTTATGAGATGTCTTATTTTGTAGTAAAGAGAAATGGTGCAGATCTCATTTGACAGCTTTAGTAAAGCATTTGACGCAGTATCACACTGAAATTTGTAGGTTAAAATAGAGAAGATGATAGGCTTTTAGTAAAGAATGACAAAAGTAGGGGAAGAACCAGCTAAATGAGAGGAATCAGTTTGTGTTGAAAGAGGGAAAAAAGATTGTTAGCATAATTCTTGAAGGTCAGATTGCAAGATAGATCATACTTAGCATTGCTTATGACCTTGGTGGGAAGAAAAAACAATAGTGAACAAGTGCAATTTTTTGATGGAAAAATTGGGAGAAATTATAGAGGAAATGGGAGACAATACAGAGGAAAATAAAAATGTATTGTCAGGATGACCTTTAATATATCACCCTGCCTTACATAGGATGTCTTAAAGACTAGAACAACAGAGCAGGTATTAAACTGAATAATGTATAACATAGGTCATATACCTTAGGCTGAGGTATAACCTTAAGTGAAAAAGCCCTGGAATCAATGATAAGATTAGCAGGCATCAGCAGTTAGGTGCAGCTATTAAAAGATAAAGACAATCCTTGAACCTATTAAGAAAGGTTTGTCTGCAAACATGGAGGGGAACTGTAGCACACCGATGATATTTCATCTACAGTGTTAAGAATAGTTCTGTTCAGTTATTGTCAAGGTAGAAAAAACGCAGAGAACTGCTGTCTGAATAATGTCGGGAAGGGTTTCTACAAGATGACACAAAAAGAGTGTCTTATTTAGTTAAATTAAGTCATAAAGGATTATGATACATTACATATTGTAATTGTAGCACAAAAACAGTTTAAACTAGGTGACAGTTCTAGTTTAGTCGTAAGTGGATGTTAAACTGGACAGGAATATATTTAAGATAAGAAGCAGAAGAGGCTTTGTAACAATCATGAGATTGAAATTTTGAAACAATATCTAGTAAAAGGACAGGTACAAGTTTTGTTTTAAGGTGATTTTGATAAGCTTATTAAATCATTTAAATAATGTGGTTGTTTGCAGTAAAAGGAGGTGACTCAGGAATTTCTGAGTTCCTAAATGAACTAGCTGGGAGGGATATTTAAGATGGGCTGATTGCTTGTATATCAGTATTCCTCCCTAACAGCTATGAGCAATTTGTGAATTGAGTGGCTGTAGCGCTTTATTTTTCAGGTGATTCCTGATAATTGATGCTGATCACTGAGGCACATCCCACGTAACTCTGCTGCTACTCTTGAAAGGTTTATCTGTTTTTTTTGCTGGTATGTGTGTTCTACTTCAGTCTCATAAATTTCCTTGAAACATAAGCAACATTAGCAAACCACCCAAAGCAGAATATGTACCTATCTATTGACTTGAGTAGACCTAAGGATTTATGAGTTTGTATAATTGCACTGCAGTTTATTTCTTTTCAGGAACTTGAAAACATAAAAGTTATAAAAGATTTAGTAGTGACAGAATTATTGTTATTGCTTTCTGCAGGAATAAGTGTATGCATTTTGCTTTTTGCCTTCTTTTCTCATAACAAATATTGTAAATGAGAAATAAATACTGAAATGCTGCATAGAAGTACATCTCTCACAAAAGAAAGTGATTTTAAATTTGGATCTATCCTTTGGACAAGCAATGGATGAAACTCAGAAGAACAAGACTCTTCTTTGGCTATTTTCTGGTTTGGTACAATGTAATCCATAAAGGGCCTTTCAGAATTTCCTTGCAGTCTTTTGTAGTAAAGGATTAAAAGTATCAGTTGTGAACTGCTAAATATAAGGAAAATAAGTCATTTCTCTGACATATTCCTACAAAACAATGACAATAAGTGTTATACGATTGTGTATGTGTGTGTATGAATATATATGTATTAAATGGAGTGGCAGTAAAAATGCCTCTAATTAAAATATAATTTTGAGAATGTGAAGATTTCCCTGACTGAAGTTCAAATGTGTTTTCAGTAACACAGGTCTTTCATTATATTTAGTTCCTGCTTTGGAAGCAGATATCACCAGTCAATTGAACAGCATGCTTAACACATGTTAAATACACATACTGTGTCAGTTGACAGAGGGAATGTCTATAGTATTGCACTAAAAGATCAAAATTTCTCCAAAAGGAGAAAATGCTTTGTGTTGTGTAGAAGGAAATATTAAATGGGGAAGGAAGACAGAAACGTGTGTACTTGGTAACAATCCTAATGCACAGACATATTTTGAACTTCCTGTAATTTTGTGCTAGTACCACTTGGAGTAGGAAACTGTTATTTACAATGTTATCAAAACTATTGTTAATACACAGTGAGCAGATTACATTAATGATTGTTCAATATCTTCAGATTGGTGATAAGACTATTAAGAACCACAGAGAATACAAAGCCATATGAAATTCTGTCACATGATGTGAGATGTTTTAAACATCGGCATTAGAAAACAATGGACGAATAATCTGGTGAATAGGGAAGAATTTATATATGTAATATCTTGATGTTATTTCACAGTCATATGATTCTTTCATAAGTAAACTAGATATTTGCAGGTGGTATCATGTTGGACTGACTAGAAGAATGTGGAAGGACAGACTACCAGTGATATAATTTTGACATACAAAGTTATAATAAACTGGAAAAAAAAAGTGTCAATTGTGATTAACCTCAAATTAATGAGATTCATTCTACAGTGAAGGGCACACAGTGACTATGCCTAAATAACTGGAAGTCTTGCCCAAGAGAAGTGAACAGATTCTTCTTATGTACATGGTTATTACAGCACTGAAAATGAAGCAATTATATATATTCTTTGCTTTATTTACTGCTACACCAAAATAAGAGATTCCTGCAACTTGTTATGAAAAAAGCTGCCACAGCCAGCGCTGAAAACTGAAACATTGCCTAAGTTGCATATGTTTATCAAATTTGGGCATAAGAAAGTACAAGAAAGAAGAAATATTAGTTAATAGTAATGTCGAGGAAAGTTTGAGTGTTTAATACTTACTCTTTTAGGCATCAGTTGACCCTCAGAAGATCTTCTCATAACTTGGTGCCATATCACCTTGTTCTTTTATCCTATGTTAATCAACATTGAGCAGGAAGCTACTTCCAACTCTTAAGATGAAAATTCAGCTATAGATAAAATGCTGCTAAACACAGAAACACTTTTAAAAAGGAGTCAATCCAAAATCCTTAAAGGAAAAAGAAAATACAATTTTTTTCTATTCCATGAATAGAAAATCTTTTATTTAGAAGGCTGAATTTGTTCATGAGGAATACCCAGAGAAAAAAGTGTGAAAGAAGAAAAAGGGAGAAGAAGAAAATAAAAATCTCCTATACGAGCCTAGAACAAAATCAAGAGCTGTAATCTTACATAAGCACGTGCACCATTCAAGTTATAATGACAGCATGAAAGTGTTTGTAAGGCCCTCCCAAAAAACATTTAGATTCAGCACGGTTGAATTTGGGATAATGAGTTCAATCCTATACCTCTTAACGGTTATCCTGAAACCACTGCCTAAGGATTTAGAAGTATTTTTCCTGTTGGAAATGCTGTGCATTATTTCAAAGCAAATCTTTCTTTAAAATGTTACAGCTATCTACCAAGAAGGCATAGAACCATCTTGCTATGTGTTGGCCTACCATGCTGGGGATTTATGGGCATTATTAAACTACTCTAGTGAGGCAGTACATCGCAAACAGTGGATTTTTTTTCCTTCTGTTATGAGCATCAACCTACCGTCTGCAACTAGCCAATTCCCTTCAGCCTGTACTCTGCATTCAGGCTGCTTAATTCCTGAGTTCATTGCTAACGCTGCAATAAGTTTGAGATAGTTACTCCCTTACAAAGGAAAAATGTTATTTTGGGTGGAAAAACGCTCAGAACATTTTAACAGTTCCCTTTGGAATGAAGCACTGAAATTTTTGGAGAACTATTAGCTAGGTCTGGCAGAGGTTATTACTGCATGTATTGTAGCAGGACATTGCTAGCGATGGCTGAAAACTCCACAGGGTAAACAGAAATTTTTAATTTCATGCATCATTTGTAACTTGTTACACCGATTCTGCAAACTCAGAAAGCTGTTCATAAAAGCTAATGAGAGAAACTAAGTGCCTTAATTTGTACTTCTTAAATATCTCTTGTATTGGATCCTAAGTAGCAACTTCCTTTTTTTTTTTTTTTTTTTTTTTCAGAATGAAACTTCACTTTTTTAATTTGTAAGAAGAAAGGATGAACTTTACTTCACTTTGCTCAAAATAGTAATATTTTTTAAATACATTAGATGGGTCTCTATCTTATTTGACTTGATTTTCTTTTTTCACTTTCTGCTTCATCTTTTATTCAGCATTTAGAAGTATGCTAATATTTCATTAGACACTTGGTTTCTTTCTGCTCTTGGCAGTTTCTGTGTTTGCATTTATATTTGTGCTTGTGTTCTCCTATTTTCATAAATACTCTTCTCCATCCAGGGTCATCAGCTGTCTGTAATAAGACTAAGCTTTAGAAATGTCCACTATGGTAAAAAAAGTAAGATTATGGCAGAGAAGGTTTTCTTCTCATTGTTCTATGCACAAGGATGAGGGAGATCTGTTATCATCACCGACGCAACTTGTCAACTACTGATTCAGGATTTTTTCTCAGAAAAAAAAAATTCTTCTGCAACCACTAATTGGAGAAAAATTAGGGAGTCAGGAAGTTACTGAGAAGTTTTAACAGTGTGTGTTGAAGTACTATGTCCCATAAGGTGCAAAAGATCATCCACTCTCAGCAGCAACCTCCATGGACATGTGTGCTGCTCAGCACTTCATAAGGTTAGACAGTACAGAATGTCTATGACATAATTTTAATATAATTAGTGTCAATGATTATGGATTTTTTTTTGTGACATACTGATATGTTGCATATACTTTGAAAAATCTATCAAAAGACTAGTAGCAGATAAATCATAATTGAGAAAGTAGTATGTTCATTAGCACTCGTGCTTGTGCTTGTGCTTGTGCTGTTCAGTTTGCAGAATGTGTTCCAAATAATGCCTAATGTTGTTTTGTCTGACAAATCCACTGACAGGAAAATGTACATTTATTTTTCCAAGTAACATTTCTTCTATTGTTTTAATGCTCTTATTTTATTTTTTTCTCTATCTGAAATACGAACTTAACAATAAGTAATATTCACTGTCTTTAAAACATGGATTGGCAACAGCTATTTTGAAAACCAAATCATTATATTTTCAGCATTAAGTTAAGTAATTGGCATGGTGTTCATAGTCATGAATCCATAATAATGTTCTATAATAAACTAAGTAAAAATTCCGTCACTTTTAGGCTAGGTGATGCTATCTTGTTTGTCTTCAATGTAGGATTCTTCCCTTTTGAAGACCCGACATGATCATTAATAAATGGAATATTAAAAGGAAGAAGGAAACATCTACAAATGGTTTTATACTAGAGATGATATTTCTAAAAATGCAAATAAGTTATAAACCTCTTGCAGTAACCTGAAGTAAATAAATGTTCTTTGAAAAGACAAGGAGGAGAATATGATAGTGCCTGGTTGCCATTCTACATTTAATTTAACCCCCTTCTGAGCAAAATATTGTATGTCTGAAAAGCAAACTGAGGGGTTGCAGTTTAATCACCTCTTAAAATGCTTTATGATGGGGAAGCACCATAATTTTATTTTAGAAGGAGAAAGATGAGAAACAAATCAAAATTTGTTCTGAGGATTTGCAGCATACATGGGCAGGTTTTCGAAACAGCAATTGGCAGTTGAGGAAGAAATCCTATTATTGCTTAATAGGATTTTGGGGCTGAATTGCCATAAATTGCCTGAACATTTACCGTAATTTTGGCTATAGCTGAGACAAAATGTTGGCAAAATATTTATTTATTTATTTATTTAGTGAAAGCAACATATACCCCAGAAAAGTGCTAGTCAGTCCCATCTATCTCATTTTGAAAGTCACTCAGGCATTTCTTCCTAAAGCTAAAATACAAGATTAGTACTATTTTTTAGCCCAACTAAAGGATTAATCCTTCTCTTTGAGAAGAAAATGGGGCTTCTAAGTTCAATGGGAAAGAGAGAAGGATGTTAATAAATTGTGGAGAGGAATGAAGGTAAATATATCCATTTGTATTTTTCTCAAATCTCTCTGAAGCATAATCCATAATAGTCTGATTGCAGCTTGTAGTACCTAGTTGTCATCCAAGGGATTTGTCCTTTTGTAGCAAACCTTCTTCTGCAGGTTTACTATTTTATTAGGGAGCATTAATTTATTAATTTTTAGTGCTTTGAAAATGCTAAGACTTACTATTTTATTATCATCCACTTATTCCTTGAGTAACAGACTTAAAACAAGAAATTTTGTCAACATTGGCTAGCTGTTTTTAGAGGGAAAAAAAAGAAAAAGGTTTCCTGACTATTAAGAGTTTGGAGTGGGTTATGCAGCCTCTTGAGAAAGGAACTCTTCAACTGTGTCTGTGATCTGCATGATCCTGTGTACCTGGATAACTCATTTGACATCCCAAAATGCAAAGAAACATTCTTAATCTCCTGAGCAGAATGGGCCTCCCTTATGCAGACCGGTTTCAAGGAGGCACAGCAAATCACCCAGCACTCATTAGACAGAAAAATAGCTTCACCAGATTACCTCTGTTTTCTCCATTGGAGGTTTTCTGTTGTTATAAATTGAAATGTTGACTGTTTCTGTCTTTTGCCACAGAAGCTGGTTTGAAGCTTTCAGAGAAATTAGTATGGGAAAATCATAGATGTGGGTTTCCAGGTAGGACTGGAATGCTGCAGGCTTTGAAGTTTGGGGTCATAACAAGAGCTTTTCCTTTTAATGCACAATGTTTTCAAAAAAATTAAAATTAATAAATAAATATCCTGTACTGGATACCCAAATGGAGCAATCCAGGCTCCTAGTTTATTTCTGTTAAGTTTACAATATATTTCATTATCTGTAGGATCTTTCCATTTTTGTATCATCTTTGCATATGTTTTTAATGTAGCTGTTACTGCTTTATGAAAGCAAACTGCCCTTCCCATGGAAGTAGGTTCATTTGTTTACTCATTGCTTCAGGACAGGGACTGTGTCCTTCCCTAAATATGGCTTCTGTGAATTCTCCCCGCCTCTCCAACTTTCAGAAAAGTTATAATCATCTCATCAACTTCCAATGAGGAAAGTTTGCTTAATGGTATTTACTGAGTATCAAAAACCTCGCTCTTAAATATTTCTCGCTCCTCAAGGAATTCCTTATTAGCTATACCAACCTACTAGAAAGAAATAGTACGTGGGTGGAAAGTTTTAGGATGCCTTTTGAGCAATTCTGTACAAACCCAGCAGGGTTTGGCAGAGTTCCTTGCTTAACAAATCTCTGTTTTTGCAGAACAAGGGAGTTGTTTAAACTTTGAAAACCAGCAATCATGAAGGTCAAAAAAACTCTGTGTTTACTAAGTCTTTCCTCTGCATTGAAGCTTTGGAATCATCTTTCCATCGCAGCAATGAGGACCAAAAAGGCAATAAGTTGTTAGATGACACCTGGAGAAAAGGATTTGGTGATATGGAGCCTGTGACCTCCAGAGGAGCAACCTGTCATAAATACAGGTGTCTATGAGTATTCTTTTATGCTTCTCCTCTCTTGAATTCTCTGTCCCAATAAACATATTTTTAGCAGACAGAATAACACAGAGAAAAAGACATGCAGCTAAATGAAGAAGTAAATAAATAGAGTAATTAAATAAGAATTTAACTGGATTGCTTTAGTCCTGTAAACTTCTCATTAGTAACTTGTAGGTTATTATTTATGGTACAGACTCCCATCCTCAGAATGCAATTAAATCCCATGTTCCTTAGATATATAAAGAATTATAAGATAGGCAAACTGTGTGTCGTTTTAAATAACAATCTGATCTCTACAAACTGCAGAAGATAAAAAACTTTAGCTCAAACCCTACTTTCAGTTACTAAAGCAGATTGAAAATGTGCTTTTATGTTTCTTGACAGTTTTATTTTAGCTTGCCACTTCTGTTTGGAAAAATTTTATGATGAAATAGTTCCTACCAGTGTTGAGTGAGGTTAAATATTACTTTTTGTAATATAAAGTAGAAGCATAAAATTATCTTTTTAAGTCTTCAATGTATTTCTTAGTGAGTCTTTCCATGCTTTACATAGGTCTGAAAGTTTATCACGAGTACTTTGCTCACAAATGAATTGTAGGCATTTAAAGAAACATATTTTAGGTAGGAACACAACCAAATCTATTGGAAAAAATCCCTATCCTAAAAAGAATATTATGTTTTCTACTCTTGTGTGTAAGGAGAAGAGGGGAGTATTTGTGGCCTGTTAACGATGACAGCATGCCTTGAAATAAGGCAAGCTCATCAAAAGTTTCCCAAGCCATGATATCAAAGGAAGGCAAATGCCTAGTTAATAACTTTCATGCACTAGCAAGTAGGGGAATATTAGTGAAATGTCATCTTGACTTTATTCTTGGTTGTTTACCAAAAATATTTCCATTAATTCTAGAGCATCCAGCAATAGATTAGGTGCAAATCACAAGCCATAAGTTAACATTAATGACCTTAGATGAGATATTGAAGTACTGTAGATTATTTGGGGGCATTCTTCTTCTAACATAAATATTAAAATTGCTCTATTCAAATATTTTATTACCGACCTCATTTAATTTTGGCATTGCAAGTCTCTTAAACATAACTAGCCATTCTGCATAATTTAGAAAAGCTTAATTGTTGGTTTTATGCTGTTTTGATCTTTTGGACACTTATAAAGCTATGGAAAATGATGCATTTACTCACCGTGGATATTATGGTTCCAGTGCTATTTCTTGACTATGTGATGAAAATAGAAGTGGATTTTTTTTAACAAGGATTTTACCATGTTTTTTTGTATGGTCCTTATTGAAGACACAGGCCCTGTACTTGGAAGGCATTCAGAGATAAACTGTGGGGAGCACAAAGGCAAAGTTGCTAATGTTCCAAGTCCCCTTTTTTTCCCATAGTGGACTGAGCATGGAGGGGAGGCCTAGATTAAAGCCAATGTTTCTTAAACACTGTTTATTCATTAAGCTATTGTTTTAATAGCGGAATAGTGGGTAGCAATTCATGCAGCACGGGCCCTTATTCTCTCACCCAGCTCATCAGGCACATGCTTATATATTCACCAGCTTGGAACAAGATCCCAATGGACAGGCTCAGGAATGGAGAGCTGGGTGATGGAGCAGTGATATTCAGGTAGGAGTTTGCAAGTTTTTGTGGTTTTCCTTTTCTTTTTGAACAGGCATAGGTATCTTTGTGGAGAGCAGCTACTGAGGTAGGTCGTGGATATGGTCTGAGTTACAAAACCTGCTGTCGAGGTCAGTGTGTGCTCCTGGCCTCGTACACCTCCAGCAATGCCGAGGGTCATGCTGTGTGCATGCTAATCCTGTAAGGAGAGGAAAAGAGGTCCAGTAGGGTCAGAAGATAAATGAGATGTAAATCTGGACCTAGAAATTTGTCAGAGGCTTGGAATGTCTGTGACTAGAGCACTGCAATCACAGTGGAGGTAACAGAAAAATCAGCAGTGTAACTAATAACCAGCATGTGAGATAGATAAACACAAGAAAAATCCGTGAATAAACCCCTTACCTCAATGTTATTTGCTTATCTGGTCCCTGAATGCAGTTCCTCTGGAGCTCATGTAGCTAAACTGAGTTACTGCAGGATCCAAGCCCTCGTCCCAGCATGATGGCACTTTCTTTAGGAAAGTGCTTTAAATGGATGCTTAAATCCATTCTTATCTGGAAAATTATATTCTTAATGACAATTATACTTTCACTGATCTCACTGAGACTGAAGCAATGAGTTTAGGCATTTAAACCACTATTATAAATAACAGTGTCCATTTCTTAATTTCTTAATGTGCGAAATAACAAAACATCTAATTGTGTCTCAGAAATGAGAAAATCTTTCAGCCTAGATAACTCAAAGAAAATAAATAAGTTTTCATTAAATTCCTGTTTTCTTTTTGTCCACTTTGCTTAAACCACTTTATTCTGTTTTGGGACTAACTATGAAAAATCTCAGTAGATTATTTTCAGAAAGTCTTTTATAAAAAGCAGATGTTCAAGGTCAAATGAAAATAAGTTTTCAATACATTGGCTTTTGTTTCTTAATGTAATGGCAGTTTGGGGAGGATACTAGAAGGCAACATTTAGATATCAGAAGGAAAATTTCCTGGCAGTTAGAGGAGTTCTCTTCATTACTCTGCTTCTTGTCTTCTAGCTTAGTTATCTGTGATTCACTTGACATCTTTATGCACCTGGCTTTTCTGTGTCTAAAATACAAGTAATACATCATTATTATGAGGTTGTGAGGTGGGTTGAGAGCTATACATGAACAAGGTATCTACTTCTGATGTGCTCTGACAAGATCTCTTTCTTTGTCTTCACCTTACTGTAAGGACAGTATTGCTAGAACTAACTACCACATTTGCTGCTTCAAAGTTTATTAAGTAAATGTTCTGCTGAGGTGTTTGTTGTTCTGGAAAAAGTGTGTCATCAGTTGTATGAGACAACCAGGTCAATTAATTGAACTGGAAATTTCACCTGAGGTTTCATTGGAACTATGTTAGCGAGAAATGTACTAAAATATTTCAGACTGATTTAGGGCTACATATAGATTTGAAATGAAATACACTGCTGTACTTAAAACAGATTAGCTTAGTTTTTAAAATGAGCCCTAGTAAAGCTTATTTTGTGCTCTAGAATCATAGAATCTTAACTTTCTTTAGCTCCATTTGTTTTCTGCTATTGATTAAGATAAATAACTACTAAGATGACTAGTAAGTGGATTAAGCTAATTAGGAACAAGGTATTTTTATGCTGAAATGAAATATAACCATATACATGTATTCAAGGATGGCTATTATATTTTATATTCACAACCTATTTTACCTAAATTAATGTTCTAGTTAAGAAAGCTGCCTGGAAATGAGGCAGAATGCTTTTGGTATTAGAAGCTATTTGTCCTGGCCTTGAAATGAGCCTGAAATGGATACACTCGAGTTCATTTGCATTTTAGATGAAGGGCTGTGCTGATTCTTGTGTTTGCTGGCTAGGTTTCCCCAGGCTTCGTTACTAATGGATACAGTGCCAAAAACAGAAACACCAGCAGAAGCCCCTGAAGTACCAATAAGCTTTTAAATGTTCATTCCTGATGACACTGATTGGCACAAAGGGGAAATGAATAAAACTGGTGGATAGTCAAGGGGAACCACAGCTATTACTTTCTGTTATGATTCCTGCCTTTACTTCTAAGCCTTCTCTCTGACCCTTAGCAGACTTACACCACTTTTAATGCAAGAGGTTTTTCCTGTATAGTGCTTGTTGTCTAGGAGAGCCTTGCTGTATTTCTCTGCCTCTTTGACTCTGGTGTTTTTTTTAAACCTCAAGGAGAAAAAAGATTAGATTTTTTTTTCCTCTAAACTATTTAATTCCACTCTCTTGTCCATTTTCTTTCCTCTTTAGATGAAAGGCACCATATAAAATAAAAATATACTCTATTGGTAGGCAAAGCATGCTAAACAAAAGTAATAAAAGATAACACGGGGTGCTCCCAAATCATTTTCTCTGCTTATTCTCCTTTGGCATCATTCCTAATAGGAATTTCACTGGAAAATACTCATGTGCTTCCTGAAGTTTCCAAATGGTAGCTAGGATTTCAGTGTAGGAGTGGATTCACGTATTTTCCTTAGGGCAATCTATTAGATTTTATTTTGATTTTAGCTAGGATTTAAAGAAACCTCTTATGACCAAAAAAAAAAAAAAGAGTTTATGCTGTGTCTGTCTGTCAAAGGGCTAAGTTGTGCTGTGTCTGTCAAAAGACTAAGTTGTGAAGGATTTGACTCATGTTCAGCTGTTATTCCGCTAGGACTAAGAATAAACTTAGCCCCTAAATTAACCAGAAAAGAGAATTTTTATGTTTTAGGCCTGTCTCTTTTATGTCTGCTTTTGATCATCTTTCCCTTCCAGGGAATTGAAAGTGAACAAGCAATTGAAGTAATTTCCAGTGAAGTATATTGGCAGGGTTATGTCTGGTTGTAACAACAATTTACAGGGTGATTAGCAGCTGTATGCTAATTATTCAGGAAGCCCTTGATTTCCTGAAAGCACGAATTCTCTCTCTTCAGATTGTGTGGAGTCTTTGTTTCATCTCTGGAAAGGAGCTTTTCTGCATACAGATATGTCCTGTACACACCTAATATTATGGGAAAGCTTTTTCAGAAAATTCACCACTGTCCTGTTGAACAAGCCTCTTTAGCATCAATCAGGCATAAGCAACTATAACCTAATTACTATCAATTCTTTTAAAACAAACAAGCAAACAAACAAAAAAACTTAGAATATTATACAAAACTCTACAATACTTGTATTTGAAGTAAAATGATATGATTTTGTGCATAGAGATGTGTGCATGTCATCATGCCTATCTCGACACTTAAGGCCAATGCTTAAACCACATTCAAACACTGAATTATCTTTAGAATTGACTGTATGATGAGAAAATAGTTTAAGTTAATTCTGCCACAATGAATGAACATGCTCTCAGGTGTAGGAGTAGTAAATAGTGGGTAAGGTTTTGTGGACCATTTTTACAAATATTTAATCTGGATAGTCCTACAGAGAGTGCTGTAAATGGGAATGACATCCTTGGTGCCTTTGGCTTGGAATCTGTACTCAGGTTTTGATGCAACAGGCTTACTGCAGTCGAGGGGTTATGTATGGGCAAAAGGGCTCCACTGGTACAGAGCTATATGAAGAACTGAGAGACACACCAAAAAGGAAATTCAAGGCATATTTCATTTATTTTGAATTTGAATTGGTCTTTGCACTAAGAAAAGAAGGAAAAAAAAGAATGCTCCAGCATTTTTCACTAGTCAGTACAGTCCACAAGCAACATGTAGCCACAAGAAACATCAAAAAAGCCTGAAATTGATTTATTTTAAGCATGCAGTGAACAGTAGAGTCCCCTTGTTAATGAAGTGGCTGTTTCAGAAAAGATGAGACAAAAAAAAAATCTTTTGTTTGTGTTCTTTGTTGGAAAAGAACACATTGAAGTAATAATATGACAGCTAGGGTAATAATAGTTTGGGCTTACATACCCAATGGCCATACTGTATTTGCCCATTATTAATAATCAGGATGTGCCAGGAATAATGCCAGATCTTTTCTGTATCTGTGCGGATTTTTCATGTTTTGGAATAAAAGGCTCACTTTACTGGTGGTACTGGGCTTCCCTGAAAGATTAATTCATAGATCTGTTTGTTTGTTTTATGGCAGTGTGATAGCTAAAAATTAATAAAAATGGCCATGCCATTTCTCTCTCCACTGAAGTCTAACAGGACTTTTTCCCTCAGTACCTCTATGCCTGTTTCCCCAGGAGCTAGAGTAAAGATTATGCATTTTAATAGGTACATTTAATATGATATTTTATTATTTTACTTCTGATAGTTAATAAATAATGATTTTGAAGAACTGGTTTTGAAGATGTTTATTGATGCTTCGTGCTCTCCCTGCCCTCCATAAAGGACAAACTGCAAACCATTTTGGACCAATTTTCTAGGCCCTGTGAAGATCCATAATCTCATGTTTAGTCTCAGAAAGGGGAAAATTGGGAAGAACTGGCAGAGACCAGCCCTGCTAAACCTTATATACTACTGAATATCACCACTGAGAAGCAATAGTCATCTGCAACAGATGAGATAATTGTAGCAAGCACCATGTTGCAGGATGCTAATTGACAAAATAAACAACAGAATATTTCCATCAAGTGGTGTTTGTGGGTAAATGGGAACTAATTAAACTGGCAATAAAACATAAGGCCTGTGAAACGGCATGTTCTTTTTATGCCTGGTGTAGCTGGTCCTCTCAGAGTCACCGTCTTAAGCAAAGATGATCGGTTTCATACATGTTGCTTCAGAAAGGTGACAAAATTTATGTGGGAAAGTAAGATACTAGTCACTGAGTAGTGCACAGGTACATGAGAAAGCCTCAGGTGCACCTGAACTGGGTTGGCCACCCACTACTGCCAGACTCCTTAAAGTATCCCTTTACTAATACAAAGCAGTAAACAGATAACCACTATTTCAGATTTTGTTAAGATATTTCTGAGTGTACCAGAAATTATCATTCGTCTGATACTTGTCAAATGAGAGTGGGTAATCACACATCTGGTGTGCATCTTCAGAGATAAAAAGATTGCTTGTACCTAACGCTTATAAGAAAAAAAAAAGATAAAGTGGTGAAAAATTGTTTAAACATTTGAAACAATACTCAGTAGATGTCTAATCCAGCCCCCTGCTCACAACTCTGATATCAGACCAGGTTGCTCAGGGCTTTGTCCAGTCAGATGTTGGAAACCTGCATGGATGGAGACATCACAGTCTCTCTAGCAGCTATTTCCTTGAGGAGAAAAAGTTTTGCCTTATATTCAGCCTGAGCATCTCTTGTTTAAGTTTGTGGTCTCTCATTCTCTCTCCGTGCACTATTATGGGGAGCCTGGCTCTGTCTTTTAAAAGTTGCTGGTAGGAACTGGTGAGCTGCTAAGTGACCCTGAGGCTGTCTGTATTCCAGGCTGAACCACTCCTGACCCTCACTCTTTCCTTACAGGGTGTCTCCAGCCCCTCACTGTCCTATGGGACTTCTGCAGAACTTGCTCCAGTTTACTCTCTTACTCCCTGCATGGGGAGAACGAAACTGCTCCCCCAGGTCCTTCTTGGCAGAGCTGATCCCCAGCCCATCCATCCCCAGCCTGCATCATTGTGGTGGTCCCTCATTGTCAGGACAGGGTGTGGCATTTGTCCATGTTCAAGGGACAAGTGTTCAAAACCAAAGCAAACCACTGCCCTGTCCTTAACCCAATTCTCTCATTAGATTAATAATATTTAGAGGTAAGTACATGGCACACTTTTTTAGACTTCTGAATATGATTTTCCCTCAAATACATCCAGTAGTTTTAAGTACTCTATTTCCATTGCATCTCACCAATGAACTGAAGGAATTTTACAAAAATACTGGTAAGTACTTCAGCCTTGTTTATGAGCTGGAGGAATATAGTGGTGAGATGTATGGTGAGAATTTCAGGGCAAAGGGGAAAAACATATTTCTTTTTCACGTTGGTCTTTAACGTCTACTTCTTTGCCATGGCAAAAATAACATATTTCCCAACTCTTAATAATTTTACTTCTATTTATCTTCTGGTCAACAGTAAAAAGAAGAACAATTATGTAATTAAAGAAATTTCATTTTTAGACTGGCTCCTTCAAACTATTAACCTAAAACACCTAGCCTCTTGATGAATGAAAGCATCAGGATCCTTTTCTCTCTGTTATCAAATTGCTGCATGCAGAATTTTTGGTGATCAAAAATAAGGAACTTATATTAATCTCTGTTGAAACATCATCAATAATGATGGTTGTATTATTTACTTGTATACAAGTGGGTGCTTGTGGGATCACTTTAACTTATAAGGCTGCTTTCTATTTAAAACCAGAAACATTTCAAGTTAGGTGGTTAGAATGGCAGAATTATGCTACTAAAACTGTGTGAACTACTGTGGTTTTTATATGTAACTTTGTGCACAACTAGACTTTCAATGACACTTAATACCCTCAGATAGAGACCTATTAAGATTTTTAAAAATGCTGTGAGATTACTGGCTACCTCCCTGTCATGAAATCAATGAGTAGCACTTATTCTCTATGGTATTTTTAGTTTCACCTTTTAAATGCTGAAATATCTTTGAAAATATAACTTCTACTTTTTAATCTCCTTGGTAATATAAATTTGGCTCAGAGATGGGGTAACAAAGTTAAATTTTATAGTCTGCAATATTACAGAGGTCAGGCTTAGATGATCTTTCGGGCTTTAAAAATCTATCAATTCCTGAATGAGTAAGCTAAGGCAATTCACGGTCTCTGGTTTCAGGCTTTCCTCTTTATTCACACGTTTTCTCTGAGTCCCTCATGATAGGACATGTTTCCTTGTGCTGAAATGTATAACTCATATGACAAGAGCCATCAGCGATGATAAAGACTTACTTAATCTTTTGGTCACTCACTGCCAAATGGAATATAGTTCAAGAATAGATAATATTTCAGATATTAATCTGATACCTGAATAATACCACATTATTCTTAGCCCAAGGGTCTATAACTTTTAGTAAGTAATTTCTAGCTTCTATCACAATCTATTTTAATCATCAATATTATTCTTGCCCTGAAGGAATGCCTTCCAAACCTCCTTCAGCTTGACACCCTTGGTCATAACAATTTCCATTCCATTTGACCAGCCCATTTAAATGGAGAATTACCTCAGTTCAGGAGGTAACTAGAGGATTATTACAGCAGTCACATCCATAAAGATTTATGAAGTCACTTGTTTTTTTTATCTCCAGTGCCTCCTGGACTTTTAGCTCCTCAATTAATAATCTTTTCATTACAGAGGTTGCACTTGGATAAAAAACAAAGATGCCACTCTCACAGAAATAATTAGTTCACACTGTGCTGTCATATTTAGATGTTACATTCAGCAATGACACTTTTTTTTTTTTTTTTTTTTTTTGCCCCTGCAAAAACATTTTTCAAATCTACCACTGTAGAGAGTGTAGAAGTTCAGGCCAAGCAAACCCAGCAACAATTCAATGTCTTCATAAATAATTTTCTAAGAAGTGATGGAAACACTTGGGCAAAGTAAGCATAATAAAGATAATTAGAAAGACTGAAAGCTTTGATTTTTATTTGTAGAATAGTGTTACTAGCCCAGTTTTACAAAAACATAGTGATAGGAAAGAGTTTTCATTCAAGTAGTAAGAAAAAATATTCAATTAGAAGTCTTCCTTCTCTGACAAAAACTTGAGGTTAAATGAGGAGAACTTGATTCTTGAGTATAAGTTTATGTAGGAAGAGCTTGATCCAATATAAAGTCCAAGAACTATAGCTATTTTGTATAGACATACACTGTACACAAACACACATACACATATAAATATATTGAAATATGTATGTATAAATGTATAAATATATTGAAATACAAACTTAGTGTATTATTGAAAATCGTGTGAACATTTGTTATCAACAGCAAAAAAAAAAAAGTTAGATGTTGCATTAGCTTGACCTGCCTTGTTTCTTCTTGGTTGACCTCTGGGGACACCCAGACTAAGCACAGGACAAGTAGAGCGCAAGTGGTCCAGGCTACATTAGGCAAGAGATAGATATATTTTATAGTCTTTCTTAGAAACTAATTTTACATGTGTTCTTTTGCAAATATGAGGATACACATAATATTCCTATTTTGCTGAAAACTAGTGATGACGCTGAACAACAGTCAGACTAGTTGTCTCGCTAAAACTTCCAAATTTAAAAATTCACCAGTCTGAAGAAGCAGTCCATAGGTAAGCAGCAACTAAAAATCAGCTTTTATGAATAGCAAGTAGCAGCTTCTCTGCAGATTCACTACAGGCTTGACTATAGCTTTATGATTATATATACATATATATATATAAACATATTTTTATATATAAAACATGTTTTTTATATATAAATACATCATAAAGACAGCTGGATTTTAGAAATTAGTCTTTGTGTTAATGTTCAGTAGCACTGTGGACATCATATCTCAATCACTCAGCTCTTATTGATTTATGGTGTAAAATGTTTGGACAGAAAGCAATAAATCAAGTTTTCTGTCTTACTGAAGAATAAATGAACCTATTTTACTGTATGGCACACAACCCTAAGGATTAACTTTTCCTATTCATTTAATCCAGAATAATATTTTCCCCCTTCTGAAACAAACTAAATAAGGAGAAAAGCAGTTATCTAGCACAAAGAGAAATAAAATAGCCCCCAAAATATTTTTTTTCTTTTTTTCTTCCACCTAACTTATACTGTTCATATCTTGCTCAATTGCTATTCTCTTCTTTATTGACCAAATTGAACTTCTTGTTGGTAGCTCTTGGTCAAATTTTACAGCTTCCCACTCTTGCCTATATTTAAGACAGCTAAGGAACTGCCCAACACTGATGAAATGCTGTTCTTTTCTAAATACCTGAATTCAGCTGTGCTGCACAAGATCAGCTATATCTCTCTCCTTACAAAGGCATTACAGATTAATTCTTGATTTTAATCACCTTTACCACATTGGATTTTTTTCTGAATCATTTCAAGGGTCAGTGATCTACTATTTCCATTTAACAAGGACACTTGAGCTTTCCAATTTAATGAGTGTAAAATAATTAGCAAAGGTATTCATGAAATTTCTTTTCATTTTGTGGGCTTGCTCTTTTTCTTTCACCCAGGAAAACAAATAGGGCCAATCTGCTGCAGTTTTTGGCATGCAAATATACCCACATGAATTTCAGTGCACTCTGGATGAACAGTTCCGGGGTTTAGAATGAAGGATGGAGATGATGGTTGCCCCACATCCCAGTGAAATTTTTGACATCAAGTGTGGCTTTAGGTGCTCATGTTTTTTGAAAGAAAAGGGGTCGTGTGGACAAGACCTTATTAGCAAGGAGTAAATAGAGCAACAAACAAGTAAAATACTATCAAATCACCTTGAAGAAAGAGAGGTGCTGATTGTTTTTTTAGGATCATACATGGCAGTTATGTTTACTTGGCTTTTCAGAAGAGTTCTCTAGGCACCCAAATAAACAAAAGAAAAGCAGAGGGAATAGATATGGCTTTTTCCTTTCCAGAGGCTGTTAAAAAAATAAGGCAAGCAGCCAAGAATATGCGTTTGCTTAAGCTAAAACAAATTTCCCTGAGGGTGGTGTCTGACCTCTTGTAATAACTGGGGCTGGAATGAAACTGGGAAATGCCATGTCCCCTGATAGAAATAGCAGGAAACTCTCCCTGTGCTGAATGTGGCTTAGCTGCTGCAGAGCTGCTGTGCGATTGTGGCAGAAATACATCTATAGACTGCCATAGCTAAAATTAATATGATAGTCCCTCTTAGCTCAGGGTAATCATGATGTGTTGATTCTTACTGTCTTCTAGACCTGCCTTCATATTTATTGTGGAGCTAATGTCTCCTCAATCATTTGGCCAGCAGTCTAAGCTAAAGGCACAAAAAATGGAGTGGAAAGACAATGAAATTGTTCTAGGAACAATGAAATCTACAGGTTTATCCTTCTGAATCCACTGGCTTTGATTAATGAATTTTTATAAAGTCTGGTGAACTCCTGGGAAGGGACATACCATTACTGCTAGCCACCTTCTTAAGCGATGTGGAAACTGTGTGAGCTCACGTGCACGTGTGTGCCTGTATCACGAAGCATGGAAATGTCCAGATGTAAAAAGCAAAATAACAAGATTGTAAACAGTAGATTCAAAACCTATTGAGTTCAATAGCTCTGGAAATTTCTCTAGCTTTCAGCACAAAATAATTACCTTCTCCTGCTTCTCCTTTCTCTCTCCCATTTTTATCTTCTCGTCAGGAAGCACAGTCAGTTGTACAGAGAGAGTATAATATGCTCAGAATAATATACAGAGAGATAAATACCTATTGAAAACTCCAGGTGATGCATATCTTAACCTATATAGCGTAATTTGTATTCTGATGCTACAGATAGATGTACTAGCGTGGACTCCTGATGAGGTGAATCTTCTGCTAAGACAAGCCCTCAAGGAGCAGCACTAGCCCAATTATACCTAATGAATCACTTCAGGTGCCTGATTGCTCTAGCCAATGTTCTCTTTCCTGGAGGTTTAAATTCTACTTTTCCTACTTTGATCTTCAACATGGAATAGCCTGTTCTCATACCTGAGTACATTTAAGTTGGAGGAACTTGTTTAAATTCACAGCTTATTTTTTTGGACATAGCAGAAGGATCCTTTCCAAATGTGTGTGCTTTTATTGCTTGCTTCCAAGGGACCAAGGAATCTTTTGGGCCATGTGCAAAAATTTAACATTCATGCATTAAAAAAAAACAAGCAATGTGAGGAGAAAATTATCTGCATGCAACATGATAGTCATTACTTCATGTGCTGTTATTCTGGAAGGTATTTTCCAATTATGCAATAGGGATAAAACATAGATAGAGGCACTCGGCCTTGTCCTGTCAAATGCAGTTTCTTACTTTATGATGTGATATAATTGTTGAGTATAGAGTGATATAATAATGCATTTCTCTGTTTCAAGGTCAAAATCAGTACGTTTTAAGTTAGATGAATGAAAAATTCCATAAAGCAAAATTGTTGTTCTTTTTTTTCCCCCCCTCCAGTCTGCTCTGTGGCCTTCGGTGCATGTTATATTTTTATTAGAAAAAACATTTTTATCTTTTAGTATAAAATGTAATTTTGTCTTTGGGTTGTTGAGAAATGCCAAACATATGTGATTTTGACCTATTATTTTGTTATCTCTGGCCAATTTATGACAGTTGCAGAGAGGATAAGCTGTGTATGTGCACTGGGGAGGGGATACCATACTGGATTTAAATAACTTTTGTTCGAGTTTTTGTAAGAGCAAATTATCTTCTACTGCTTGCTTGCATAGATGGTTTCTAACCAATGAGCTAGAATAAATCCTTCAAATTTTGCCACTGCTGTGAACCCAAATATATATGCAGTAATATATACAGTATATTAGGTCTCTGAGAAGGTAACTGACTGAAAAAGGACTGAATTTCTGCCTAAAACAGTCTGGAGAAACCCTAATTTCACTGATATACCCTAAATCCTGACCCCTCCACCTCAGGGTATTAGCACTTCAAGTCTAAGTAAGTGATATGTGGCCTTTGCAAATCTAAACTGTCTCCTGAAGTTACATGTCTATATGTATTTCTTTCAAAAGCTGAACAGGAGCCAGTCACTTTCCCCCTGTATCTTTAGAATACTGTGTCCTTTTTTTTTTCCCAGGAATTCAGTAGTAAGACCTTGAAGAAGTAGCATGAGTTCGCAAGAGTTCCTTCCATCTGTTGGAGTCAAATCTACCTTTTTCTTGGCCAAAGAATACCCTAAACACCTCGTGGCTGTTCTGTGCAAGGAAAACAATAGGGATACATCTGTGATTTGTAAATTAGCTTATCTGTTTGATGCCACACCCTTGTTCCCCAGCTGCCCATATTTCAAACATTCTTTTATTCATTTGTTTTGGAGCTGGGGTTTTTATTTTGTTTGTTTGTTTGTTTGTTTTGGCTTGCTGTGGACCATCTTGTGCTTTCCAAAATAAAACCCAGCAACAGTTTGGAATGTTGTTGGGATGTTTGGGATGGGCAAGACTGTAACTGGTAAAACACGTGCACCACCCTCGAAGCCCTCAGTAGTCGCCCAGTGCTATCATGGCAAACTCTGCACCCATGAGCTCCCACCTGCCCTCTGCTCATGCTCTACACAAAACTGTAATTTTGTGCTGTTGAAACCACTACTCTAACAAAGCACAAAGCCGTCCTTGTTTAGAGCTGAATCCCTCACCCCCCAGTTCATGTGCGTGCTGGCACACGCAATACCTGTGATTTCCTGGAGTTGCAGGAACAATGTGTGGGGAGCAGAGGAGACCCAAACCCAAGTGCTCTGTGGCCCGGGCCTGGCTGGTCTTGCTTAAAGACTGAGAACCCCAACCCGTGCAAATATAAAATGCCTTGGCCTGGGCACGAGGGGCATTATTCCGTCGAGAAGGCACTTTTAGAATGGTGCATGTAACCTTATTTCCCCCATTGAAATTGTTCCATAGCAAAATAGATAGCATAACCTGACACAGATGAGAAGAGGGAGGGATATAGACGTGGTGGCTGAACTTCATGGTCTTCCATTGCCTGGCACTCCTGAATGCTGGACAAAAAGTGAACGAGGAGCTTGGCAGATTAGGTAACCTCTATGAATGCCTAAAACACTAAACTCTTGCAGTAACAACCCTGTAAAATATCCACTTCGCGCTGCGACTCAGGATGAAATAAGCACCCTCAAAACTAAGGGGTTTTGGTGTGCTCTCAGAAACAGCTCTTGACGATTGGGGCACCCTGATGACAAAAAAATATAAAACGTGGTGTGCTTTGTAAGCATGAGACTTTCAAATTCAGCATCTCAAGTGGTAGTGAGTAAAGGGTTTAATTTCTTTTTTGCACTATCGTTTTGTATTTTTACTGAAATAACTGGCATTTCTGCATGTTTTTTTTCTCCTCTCGCCTTTTCTTTTTATAAAACAGAGAACAGTTTTATTGCATATTGTCATAGTTAGCTGAAATAGGAATCTTTAGCATATACTGCCTCATATGTCTAAACTCTGATAGAACATTTGTAGGGGAGTTTTTTTTTTCTATATGTGTGTTTTCAAATATTTTGAGTAAATTTGAGAAAATATTTTCTTTTCCTATTCATTGATATTGTTATCAATATGAAGGCATGTCTAAAATTACATGTTTCTTCCTGCTAAATTTTTGAAGATATCTGAGTTTAAGGAATCATAGCAATGAATATTTTTTTTCTTATAAATTCCCAGAGAGGGTTCTCTCAGACCTTTCCAAGGACTTTTTTTGGCATGCAATTTGCAGTAATGTTAA
Source organism: Crypturellus tataupa (assembly GCA_034781795.1). Classification (NCBI taxonomy): domain Eukaryota; kingdom Metazoa; phylum Chordata; class Aves; order Tinamiformes; family Tinamidae; genus Crypturellus; species Crypturellus tataupa. The sequence continues at coordinate 960,482 of JAWLRI010000185.1, forward strand.
TAGCTTACAGATGCAGCCAGAAAAGAACATCAGTGGACAGATGTTTAAGGCAAAGGGGAGGAATCAATAAGACTTTTAATTATGGTATTTTGAAGGAGATTTTTAAAACTCAAAGCTCTCTTGTGCATGCCTCTGAGGATCCTGTTGTAATTTTTGTAGGACAAAATTAAAAATACTATATCTTCAGAGACAAAAGCTTATATAACTTGGCATTTGTACAGAACTGTAAGTAGAAAACCAGAGACTAATATAGAAAGGTTTCCTTGAGGAATGCACTAATCACATATTGTGTGGCATATAACATGTTGAAGTCTTTTCCATTTTAAAGTTCATCTTCAGCTATTCACTATATATATCATCTGCTGGTACTCTTCTCCTCATGTAAGTCTGCTGGGGCTTATCCAAATATTAGTTTTAGGAGTCACAGCAAGCATGTAGTGTCTACATAACAATTTAACTAGACTCAGAAGTCAGTACTTTTTGTGTCAAAAGTTAAGGACTGGAGTCCTGAGCACAGGTTTGTTAACAGGCTTGTTAACATCAGAGACAGGCAAGTTAAATGTGAACAGAGGATTAACCGAAGACAACTAAGGCTGGAGTGTTGTCTACTGTATAAATAAAACTTAAACACACGGAGAGGAAGCTGATCCCAGAGCTCAGGCTCACTTCCTCTATCAGTTCAAGTCTGTGCAGGCTAAGAATATTTCTCATTCCCACAAGGATATCAGAAGTCACTAAAGTAGGCTAGATAGCCGTTAATTAAGGTAGTCTGTGGTATCTGCAAGGAGTTCACTGAAAAAAATTGCTTTTTAATTTACTAAAGGTTTGCTATAAGTCTCCATAAGCATTATCTGGAGACAGATGTCAGCTCCTTTTTCTTTGCATTTTCATTTTTTGTTTCGTTCATAATAGCTAAAAGTCCTTTTAAGTGAAAAACCAGTATAATTCGTATCTATGCATGAGAGGTTCCTTCCCAAGAAATTGAAGCTAGCTGAATTGCTGAAAACTTTCAAGGCAGTAATCCATTATATGTTAAGTATAGATTATAAGAAATATTAATAGAAACACAATGGTGACAAGAAAATGATGTTATATTCATCTGATGTAGCTGGATGGTGATGAGTTAATTCAGCCGAAAGGCTCAGTGATTTAGCAGATAAGGAGTCAACTCAACTTGAATTGTATTAGTGGGAAAGAACTGTGAAAAAAAAAAGAGTAAAGGAAATGAATTAATTAGTAATCAAAGAACAAAGTACATAGCAAAAGCACTGAGAAGCTTTGTGCTGAGAAGCACAGCTCCTACTGCTCTGACCAGATGGAGGCTCTGTTTGGCTGAGTTCGTGGTTTATTCTCCTGTTCTCAGCATGAATATAGAGATGCTAGGCTTCTGAGGACGCACAGAAGATATTTCATATTTGCCACTCTTTTAGTTCCCAAAAAACAAAACTAGGATCCGTAGAGACCCTGTTGGCAAAGATTTCCTGGGTCTGCTGAAGTAGTACATTGTCTGACAGTGTTTTCGTATTCTTCATATTTTGACACTCAGTATTTACATGTCCGGGAGATATTTTATTATTTTGATATATTGGCATTTTGATCTGATCTACTATGAAACCAAGTGCATTCAGAGCACTAAGATTTTTTCATCCATTTTTTTTGTCACCATATGGTGACATATACTGACACTTTCTTTGATTTAAATTTTATGAATATTATGGGTTTTTTCATGACATAAGCCATTTTAAATGATTTTTGTGTTGTATTCACCTGCTGCCGAGTGAAGAATTTTGACTTGCTTCCCAACAGTAACCTGCTTGTGTTGTAACCAAACAAGCTGGAATGTGGTGCCCCATATGTTGCAGGCCTATTGCCTTAGTAGACACATACCCAACTGAAAGATAGTTTAGAAGCAATTCACACAGGAGACTAAGTTTCAACCATCTTGAGAGACACAGGAGGTATAGAAGAATAGATTCATACTTGCATAGGAAAGGATTCTAACCCAGCAAACTCAACTGTCATCAGCTTTTCATAATAACCACCAGAGGAATCCATTAAAAAGAATGCTTTGAGGCAAAGCTATGAAGTGGCACTGATTTCATAAAACAATTAAATTTGTCTATGAATGGTTATTAGCTGTGTATAGTTAATAGGGAAAAGAAGCAAAAGCAGGAAAAGATATGGGTGTTCAATGGAAGCAGTACAGTAGATGGTCAGTTCTTCATATTTTGAGTTTTTTGATTCTTACAATCTAATTAGAGAGATAAAATTATGTCAGCTTGGGCTGAAGCCGATTCTTAAATGAAAGTTACTTAAATGGCCTGAATACTGATGATAATTTGATAGGCCAGTGATACTAAGGCACTGCAAAATAAATCCTGCTCTTTTACTAAGGATATTTTTTATAAGGCAATATCAAGAAAGTTGAGAACCACTGTGTTTACAAAGTGGAAGTAGAAATACAATCAAGGGAAACATTTTGTGCCTCCAATGATTCATTTCTTTTCATGAAAAAAAAAGATAAATAACTCAGATTTAACTAAGTTTAAAAAATCTGTATAGTCTCTATCAGGCTTTCTCATGTATAAAACTGAGACTCGATTTGGTTGGAATTTAAAGATGTATAATGCTGGCTCAAACACAGACAATTTATGGATTTCATAATATTAATAAATGCTTTAAAATTATTATATTATATGCCTGTCTTGTGGACGGTGCATTTTCAATACAATGCCATAATATTTGGAAGATTTTTCCAGAAGGCTTTGATTTATGTATTTTCTTATGTATTTATACATTTATTTATATATTTTCTTTTTAAAGTACATCAAATAATATCCAAACTAATAGAAAATTGAATTCATTTAGGTAACAGAACATAATGAAGTGTGCAGTTATAGACAACATTTTGTCAAGATGACGGATATGAAGGGAGGAAAATAATGTCAAATTGATTAGCATTTTATTGAAATTTAAAACACTTACTTAGACTTGATTGAGTTATAAGAGCCAATTAACTGTTTTTAAAACAAAATATGTTCAAGTGGATTATGTCATTGCTTTTGCTTTTAACATGGAATAACTGCATTGACTTTTCCCTCAATTTGGTAAGATCATCACAGGGAGAAAGCAGATCAAATCCATGAATGGACTTCATGCCTAAAAGTGGTCATGAATGAGATGATTATAAAAATAATAAAAAAAGACTAAATACTGTTATCTGCCTATCTATATTTTCTTAATAATGACCTCATTTGCCTTGAATACAAAAAAAAAAAAAAGAAAAAAAAAAGAAACTCTTGATAATTAATAGCAGGTAAACAGCAGCATAACAACCTCCAGATGCCTGTCTTTGTAATGTACCACAGTTCTGTCCCTAGAGTATCTCAAAGAAAACAGTCAGATTATTCTGCTAGTGCATGTAGCTATAGCAAACCATAGGTTAGTTGAACTAGGTATTTACAGGACCCGAGATCAGGTCAGGACTGATTATAAACAAAAATTTCCATGCAGCGTTTATAGCATGATGCTGAAGCAAACCTTGTTTCTTCCACGATGCCTACACACTGCTGCCTACCGCTAGCTGCTTGGCAGGCAGCAAGTCACACATGCTGGGTGGAACATATTTTTGTACTACTTTTGCTTTTCTCTTCCTCTTTCTTGACCTAACCCATCTGCTTGTTTTGCCTATCAATCAGCTTGTCAGTAGCAATGGACCCTGCTCTTTTAAATGCATAAACACATGGATAAATTTAATAGAGTTTAGTAAAGCATTTACCTTTTTGTCAATTCTACCTCTTGAAGGCACAACTTAAAAGTAGTCTTTATTGCTGACCTAATTGTTAGCTTACCTGTACTGTGAGAGCACTTGGGACTCTGAGGGCTAAGACTTCATTGTGGGACATGTTTGCAAAATGCAAGATGAAAAACATGATCGTATCATCTGCCTATTCCTTAAATGTCCAAGTGAATCAATGCAGGAATTGGTGACTGCTGCTTTGGACATGCTATGGTATGCTACGGTTTGCTTATCAGGAAAATAATGTGCTATTACAAGCATATCTCTTGGTGGAATATCATTTGTTGTGATGTATTTGATGTTGGCATGTATCAGTGAAACACTTCTTTGAATAGAGTTATAATCTAGCTGAAATAATGATATTAGAAAGCATTTCCTCACCAGAGGAAGTGAGGAAAAAGTGATAATTTTTTGCTTTGCCAATTTCTTTGATGAACTCTAGCTGCAGTTAGATATGTTGCAGTTGTATTGCCATCCATTTGTTACCTGTGCACAAAGACACAGAAAGTCTTCAACCTTCTTGAATTCAGATTCTCCAGATATTTAAATGCCAAGCCCTGATAGTTTCAAAAGGCATTAAGTGCATAAATACTCTGAAAAACACTTTTTCTCAGACAGTAAGTATAAAATGAGACCTTTATACAGCTCCTGGGTTTTATACACCATATAAAGGTAGATAGCATTATATCTTCCTTTTGTTGATATATCAACAATCTTTCAATTAAAACATACCTAATCTATTCTATTTTTATTTATATTTTACTATCTATGGATTACAATGCAAATTTTATCTATTTAGTTTTCTCTTCCTTGATTTTTTTATATGTCTAGAATTACACAATTTATGAAGATTTGATTTCTCAGAGGAATAGTTTATGAAACTGTTCTCTTGAAATCAAAAATATGAAGTTACAATATTGTGTGCCTAAATACATCATTTTTAGGCTTAACTATGAGATAGCATTTGTCAGCATATTTTCCTTTGGCTACTGTTGAACCAGCCAGACTCAAAAGTCACTTAAAATTGTTGCTTTTTAATACTCTTTGGAATATGTCAGTCTAAATATTACCATGACCCACTTCAACATGTAGAGACAGGAATTAAGGGAGGAGTATTAGCTACATTTGCAGTAAATTGGGAGAAGATACATACAGAAAGCCTAAATGTGTCTTGTCTGCATGAATTGGAAATCTTTTGACATTCTGTCTGTAGTACAGAATATGTACTACAAAGGATATCTAATTTCATTTTTACACAGTACTGTATCTCTGTAGTAAATATTTTCGGCTTGCATAGAGTGATGAATAACTTTGAATTATTGTAATGTAAAGCATATATAATCACACATATGTATGCAGGCACCTGCTATTTGCTTTCTATGAAATTATCTCCTTGCTCACAGTCATAAATATGCTAATAGAATTAAACATTCAGTAAAATTTGGCATCTGAAATCATTTGACTTTCACAGTAGATCAATAAAACCTCTCCTGCAGCTACATCTGAACAGTCTGCACCTCCAGGAAATGTAATGAAGTCAAAAGTACAACAATTAAATGAGAAACTTAGGGCTTTTGCATTTTAATTTTATCTAAAATTATTACAGAAATATTATCATCTTATTCAAATATAGTAATCCTTAGAACAAACTCTTCTTTTAGATCAGACACACACTGTGTAATAGAGGTATCCTAGAATAAATAATCTTTTTAGTTTGTGACCTAGACCAATTCTTACTGAAAAAGTTAAATTCGTTATAGCAAAGTTGTCTCACAAAGGTGTTCCAAAACACATAAATAGAAATGGGAGGCTGGAAAGTCACTGACAAATTAAAAGCACAAACCCTCATAAACATGTTCCATTTGTAGTTATTGCCCCTACCTGTGGGTTTAGGAAGGTTTTCCCTTGTAAATCACTGCATGAATGAAGTAAACCCTCAAAATGCCACCTTTGAAGACTGATTTTTTCATACTGTCTTTTAATAGAGTATAATTTTAGTATGGAACAGTTGTTTGATGCAGCCAGTCAAAACCTGTAGTAAGAAAATTTTCTTTGGGATTTTTTTTCAAAATATCAACATTGAGCTTAAAATTGAAATCACCAATGCATTCAAATCTACAAATACAGTCTCTCAAAAGATGTTACGTATGGTTATGCAAAAGCCCTTTCTGAACTAAGAAATTAAACTGAGTTTATCTGTCCATAGCATAGGCATTTAAGAACTTTTGCTGAGATGTTTAACAGAACTTCTAGGCTTTCAGAGTAGATAGAGATGTTGTTCAAGTGATATTGATAACACATGTGCATACGTGTGCAAATATTTAGGTAAAGGAGAGAGATGGTATTCCTTTATTGTTTCTGATCTTCCAGATATATTATTACTATTTATTAATAACAAGTATTATGGAATAGTTGAGACCCCAGCCAAAATATGTTGCTTCATATGTAGGAATGTAATTATATATGAGCCCTAAATGGAGTCCTCCCCACTTTATTCTGTTTAATCAAGCAAAATGTATACTGGCAACATTCAGTCCGTTAGTTCCATGACTTTCCCTTATTTTTTGGTTAGTTAAGCATGAAACTAAACCAAACAAAGTGAAAGGAAATCCTAGTCAGGATACTGGATAAAAGAGAAGAGCATAAAGGGAAGTGTTGAATGAAACTGAAGGTAGGGAGCACTGGAAATGGCCAGCACCAGTCAGCACAAGGCAGCCAAACTCCTGACCAAATCATGGATTACACCTCAAAGAAATATCTTCCCTTAGTAATAAGGTTTATTCTTCTCTGTTGTATTTAGCCTATCCATATTGCTCTCTAAATTACTCTATTCTTTATGTATGAAAAAATAAGTTTTAAAGAAATGTAAATATTTATGGTTTCTTCTAAAATTAAGTTAGCTTGCTATAATCTAGACAACCTAATTGGTAGCATCTAGAGACTTACAGAATTGCTCTAGAAAAAAATAAAGGCAGACTGTTGTTTAGATTTGAATACAAATGCACACACGAAACACACTCAAAACTCTTTCCAAAAGTTTTGGCTGAAGGGAAAGGATGGCTGATGGGAACATATTTTCCTGAAAACATATTTGAACCTGCTACTGCCCTGAATAAACCAATGACTGATGTGTTGATATTTGAGGATAGTAGATTTTTTTTTGTTAGATAATTTTTAAGCCTTTTTTTAATGCACTTGTGTGTGATAAAGGTAAGCAAAGGTTGAGAGCTAGGTTTGTAGCATCAGTCTAGTTTATGAGAACACCTTTCTATAATAATCTTAGAAAATATTTTGAAGGTACTAATCTTATGTTTATGTGAGCAGAAAATGTAGAAGTCAAATGATTCTGAGATTCAATAAGTACTGAAAATAAAAGTCCTAAGCAGTTTAAAGGATGAAATTATATTCACCCAGATAATGCTTCATTGAAAATTCTTGACAATTCAAACTTTCTCTGCAAACATTAAAGAATTTGGAGTAATAATGGCACATATGCATATTTGTATTTTTAGAAAAGGCCTTGCTGCTACTTTTTTGATAAAGATTTCAACTGATTGCCTTTGATTGTGACATAGTTTGATACTGAAATCATATTTGAAATACTTAAACAGTATTAAAAAGTCCTAGCTGGAAGCATGTTTGGAAAAAGATCTCTAATGAGATGTTGAAGGATGTATAACAGGAGGTAAAGTGTATTGCTATCCTAATGAATAGTGAATACAAATAGTGAAAAGTGATACAAATATGCTCAATATATGTACATTTAGGTATGCATATTTTTACACATATAAGGATTCTAAAGCAATACAAATATATTGAAGGTTTAATCATAGTAAAAATAAAAATGCAAGGAGAACTAACTTTAAAGATATACTCAAGAGAAAGAAACTTCTACTAAGTAGTATTTTAGTGAGTGTTGTCAGGGATGACTAGAGCAAGGATGGCATAGAGCAAATATAGCATAATAACATGGAGCAAAATTATGGTTTAATACAGCTAATATATTTTTGGTCTGGTTAGTACAGTGGAGGATGGTGCCATAGACTAAGGAAGATCAGTACATGTTTGGTATAATGAGAATGTGTTCTATTGACAGACTGCTATACACACAGCAGTACAAGAACAGCCTTAATAAACCAATGGACAACATTGAGGAGTGATAAAATGAGTTAGCAGAACTATGAATTTACCCTCCCTCTCCTCCCTCCCAAAATGTAGATGTTCATAAATGAAATGAGGTCTATCTGATAGATGCAAAAATTATAAAAGTTAAGAGTTAAATAACATTTTCCTTGATAATGGAGTATAAGACTAATCTAAAAAGCTGAAATGGTGGGAATACATGTTATTGTTCTAAAGAAAGTAAAAGTGCCTTCTGTGGGAATAAATGAAAGCTACAATAGTTAATGATTTTTTTTTTTGTACAGTGCTCATTAGCTTCAAATAAGATATTTTTCTGCATGGAATGCACATGGTTTGCGTGGATGAGAGGATTTCCTTCCTGCAGCTCTTCCAAAATATTTGGCATCTGTGATATCTAAGGTAATGTCTTTTTCACTTTACAGAGAATTCATGCCTCTCACTGGGTGAAAGATAAGAACTTTTCAGTCACAATTTTGTCATACTTGCTGTAGGTCAGCCCTCTGGAAAAACTTGCATGTATTTCAGGAAGTTTGGGTCAGGTCCTGTAGGAATATATCAATTGCTTTTAACATCTGAAATCTTCAGTGTTTTACTTATTAGTCAAACAGGTATAATATCCATATTAACGTTAGTAGAAGGCTTTAAGTGATAATATTCGTAAAATACTTTTAGGTGATAAGTTCAATTATATTTTCTTCTCCTAGGAAAGTAAAATACATTGAAAATGGGATTTTTTTAAAAATATAAACTCATAAATATTATTCATTTGATGAAAAATAACTGAGAGTTTACTCCTGAACAAGTCTGTAAATTATTAAGATTTATTGCTAACTCTAAGATGTAAGGTAATCATGTGGGTTTCAAAACACTATCTTAGAATCACAGAATCACAGAAGGTTGGAAGGGACCTCTAGAGATCATCTAGGCCAACCTCCCTGCTCCAGCAGTGACACCCAGAACACGTGGCACAGTTTGGGTGGATATTAGGATGTTGCAGAAGACAGAAATACAGACTTATGAACACTGTGGGAATTGTCTCCAGTCAGAATTTCTGTATTTTATAGAATAATATAATACCAGAATAGTGGTTTTGTCTTTTACATTTCTGTAAATCAGAATATGTATGATGATCATACTGAGTATGATACTATATATGGTATTACTCTGTATGGTGATACTTTAGAAATCACCAAACAAACAAACAAAAAAAAAACAAGATAGGTATATCTGCCATATTTCCATAATGTTTTTTGCCCAGTCTCCTTCTTAATGCTTAATACTAAAGCCTTTTTTTTAAAGAATATTTTTCACTGAAATCATTATTCTGACTCTGAGTTTAACAAAAAGTATCTTATTTGCAAAAGACAAGTATAGAGCAGAGGAAAAAGTCTTATTATGCTCTATTGTGTTGGATCTGTCCATCCTGTAACTTCATATCTTGTTCTCATCAATGGAGCCAGGATTTTGAATGGCTTTAGTGTTGAAAAAAAAGTCACTTTATCTGCTCCTGTGCTCCTTGAAATTTTTCTCCTTGATCAGATTCTGTAATCATTTCTTTTTTTCCCCTCCATGGATTCATTTTCTTTAGCAATGGGTGAGTGAAAGATTGTATAAATTCAGATTATCAGTACCATTCACATAAGATGCATGTGTTAAATTCCTCAGTTGAGCTATTCAAGTTTCAGGGAGCACTACAGAGTAGGTTACAGATGCTTGTGGTTTTGTTGATAGCAAGGAAAGCTCTAATAATTTCTTTAAACCTATGTAATGATAAAATTTGAATGAAGATGTAAGCCCCCTATGTTTGTCTTTTTAATCCACAGCATGAAGCTTTAGTTGTTTCTTTCAGGAGAAATGAATCTATTTTAATTATAAAGATCTTCATTAGGATATTAGATAGTGAAATGCAAGAATCCTTATGCAGCATTATTTTTCCTTCTAGATTAAAGCAGCAGCTAGTTCTATTCCTCATGGACAAAACACTAATGCGCTGTAATGTGTTGCTAAAGGTCAAAGCAAAAGCAGGGTGAGTCTTCCCTGCTGTGTAAGCAGAGGTGAACTGCTTGAGGAGGAAGGAGCAAATTTCTAGGCTGAAGAAAACCAAAGGACAACCTATAGCATATGTCAAGAACAAGTGAACACCCGTCAAACAAATATTTTATTAACAAATTACAGTAATATAAGGTGCTGATACACCAAAGAGGTAAAAAAATGGGACATGATTATTTGCCTTGCTTTTGCTTGTTTTATACTGAGTCTAGCATGACTGTGGGTCTGCACACCAACTCACTTCAGGATGTAAAGCAAATTTGAAGGAGATTTGTGGTCAGTGCTGCGTACTTACATTGTGGATTTTTTCAGGTAACTTCAGTTGTTCAAGCATGTCTTGCTTTGCAAGTGTCTCTACAGCAGCAGGTATATGGCTGAGGTATGCTGAGCACATTCTTATATTAACTGATACAGCACTGATTAACTTGCACAGAAACCGTGCTCTCCTCGCTTGGATTTTATGACCTGATAACTCACTGTCTTGATTGGAGTTACAATGATTTATTTACTGTAGACTGATTCTCATCTTCCTCATTATTCAAAAGAGCCAATTTGTGTTGTGTTTTGGGTTATTAAGAGGTGTTGGAGAAATAGAAATCTTTAAACATAAAAATCCACATTTTCCTGTAACTCATTGTTATCTCTTTTTGGAATAACTGTTTAACTCAGTGAAGTTTCTCTGTTTTTTATGGTCCTGTAAGTAGGCTTGAGCTAGGATCAAAACTCAGTGCTGTATATTGACTTCCTAATAATATGAAAGTTAAAAATACAATATCAAAATCTGGATTATAAAAGGAACAATTAGGCACCATATAATAAACAGAAATAGATGAAAAATGTAGTGTCTGTTTTGACTATTCCCAATTTGAATGACATTTTTAAGTGCGTGCCTATGGTTTATTTGGATATGAACTAATTTACTTTGACAAAGAAATGATAACTTTCAGACATCTAATCTGAAAAGTTTTACAACTATTTGAATGACAAGGAATTTAAAGATTGACCATGATGTTTTTCTAAGGTTTGGTTTGATTGCCATGCATTTTTTTTTTTTTTTTTTTTGCCTCTTTGTCTGTGCTAATATAGATGATTGCCTGAGCAAGGACTCTGTAAGTAGGGGTAGCAGATGCTACCTTGTAGTAGCAGCAAGAAGTTCACAGGGTGCTTTTGGTTGCTGTTTCCCAGTGAGTGACCCCTGGCATTTCCTGAGGTTGGAATGGAGTAAAAATCTCAGGCATTCTCCTTAGAAATCTCACGTCTCACTGTAAAGTCTAAAAGGATCTTCACTTACTGCAGGCAGGATACAAACACACTACTTCTCGCTCCAGCCAGAGCTGAGATATACGCAGACCCAAATGAGTTTGCTGGAATCCTAGGAAAGCCAAAGCAACAATGCTTTGCTTCTCCTTAAGTAATAGGAAAGAAGCAAGAAATTCAAGATCATGGTAACCGTTTGGTGGTTTTCAAATCTGCAAACTTTCTTTTTCTAACCTTAAAAGTATCCTAATGGAGAAAGTACCATGGTGCAGAAAAAAAAAACAGTTCAAATCAAGATATGAAGGACGAGGTTTCATATCTCAGCGTTTTCATCCATCAAAAGATGAAAATAATGAGGGACATGATAGAAGTACATAAAAATATCTGTAGCATAGGGGAGCTGTATGAGGAATCATTGTTCAAAGTTTTTTTCACACAGGAAATTAAGGGAATCCAATTAGTATTAATTTCAAGACAAACAAACAAACAAAAAAAGCATGAAAAGCTTGGCACATAGTTGTGGAATTTCTTGTTGTTTGCTCGGATTCCAGAATTTATTAATTTTTTATGTCTAGAAGATTTTTTTTTTTCCATGAAGTTGTCAGAACACTCTAGATCAGAATGTCCCTTCAGTTAAAATCCAGGGACTGGGACAATATCATTATGTATGAGACTACTTCATATACTTTTCCTTGTTATTGTCAAACCAGGAGTACTACAAGTTTCATTATGTATGCTGTTTTGTGTGTTCTTTTGTGTTTTTTTTTTCGTCTGAGAAGACAGAGGACTAGAAAAATGCAGGTGCCTGCAGGTGTGGGTGTGTGATTCTGAGATGATGACTAACCTGAAGGAAATAAACAGAGGGGCTGAGTGAAAGATTAAAAAAAAAAAAAAAGGATATCTATAGATTACTCCATGACATAAAGAAGATGAAATCACATCTTATAAATATGAGGCAAAGTAAGAAAATAGGACCTCTCTCCATAGTTCATCCTTACAGCATATTAAAATTAAAATTCCACGTTGCAGAAGGTTTATGGATATAAATTCTATGACTGTGTTTTTAAGAAGTGCTAGATAAATTAATAAATTGTGGTGTCATTTGCATTTATGCAAACTAAGATAAAGATGCTGTGGTTTAATTTGGGAGAGGAAGACCTGCTATGAGTTAAAAGAATATTCTACCTCATACGTTGTGCTCTTATTTCTGTATCAGCACATGACTGAGTATTGACGGGTCACGAGATGCTAGATAGGTTATTTCTTCATAATTACTGGTCTGTGGCAGAGAAAATTAACTTAAAGTCTGTAGAAGTTCTGTAGAAAATCCTATGAGTAATACCAGGGCATAGAGGAAATATAATCCTGAGTGAAGTCACACAGCTTGGAGTTTAGTAGACTCTTTGGTACAGAAACACTCCATTTTTGAAGTATTGAAAACAGGCAGTTTATCACCTATTTTAGCAAAATCCTTTGTTGAAAGAAACATGACTGAACTCTCATTCTGTTGCTCCGTACATGTAGTGTCTGTAATAGTATATTCCATAACATACTTGATGGTGTGGTGGCAAGGTCTTTGGTGGTTTATGTTTGAGATAGGCTACCTAAAACCACCATTTTAAGGAATCTTCCACAGTCAATGCTGAACATTTAAGTTCCAAGATCTGTGGCTACTAATTAATCCCAAGTATTTAGCGTGAAGTTATAGCTAACTGATAACCTGACAGCTCAAGGACAGAACCTGAAAGTAGGATGAGGCTTGAGTTGTAGATCCCAATTTCAGGAACTCCCTCACATGCATTGTGAAGGAAGAGATAGAACTGTTTTTTTTTTTTTTTTTTTTTTTTTTGGTAGTTTTTACTACGTAGCTTGAGAGTATATGTCGTCAAGGAAGCCACAGAAGTGTTTGTGGTATAGTAGAGTGCTACAAAGATGGTGCTCGGCTCCCCTACTGATGTATTTGTGGAAACCCAAACAAATGGATAAATGAGCTCATTCTAAAGCTGAGGCTGATACAGATAGATTACTATAACTTGCATTTAGTTCTTGTACTTCTCCACACCTGTAAAAATCACATTAATTATTTTGGCATAGACGCATCCGAGCAGTAACAAGACAGATAATGCCAGTCTGTCATAGTAGGTAGTTTCTGCCCATTTCTTTTCTGACTGAATGCACAGATCTATTTTTCCTAAGCAGTCAAGAAAATGTGCCTTGTACAACATGTTCTCAAATGATATTTCAGAGACCTGAGGACAACCAAGCCTCTGCAGCCACCTTCACATCTTCCTGTTCAAACTGATCTCCCAGTGTCCAAAAACAAGTAATAGCTTGCTCAGGAAGTACCTGAACCTGCTTAGAAAGCATAACTTTTATTTAATTTTCTCTTCACTGTGGCTTTTTAGGAGGAAAAAATAGTTTAGTTTAGAACATAGAATTAAATAATATCAGCTAATTTCTATGCTAGTCACCTTTTAATGGTTTCCAGAGACAGCTTCAGCTAGTTCATCTAAACTTCTACTTCATTCATTATTACCTTTATTCTGCATCCAGGAACATGGCTGTCCAGCAGTCACTAATTAAGAAGACAGAAGCTTTCTTCCTGGGTTCAAACAAAATATTTAATCTTCACATACTTCAAGATTTTCAAAAGTGACTGATACTGGCTATGCCGTTTTTGCTGTCCAAAGCCAAAGGAATAAGCTCCTTCTAAATACTTAGCTGCACATTTAAATGCCTGGATACCTTTGAAGATCTGGTCCACAACTTCACTTAATAATTATGTTCAGAGAATTCATAGGCCTGGAACAAAGATGCAAAGCAAAAATTTTCAACTTTCCTTTTTTGAACTATAGGTATGTGGGCAGGTGTATATTTGTAATATAATGTATATCTATTATTTTTAAATATTTTTAATTAGTCTCAAATTGTTAATATTTGGAGACTATATGTGTCTCAAACTTATACCACCAAATACCCTTGTAACATGAACTAAAACTAAAGCATTCATATTTAATGACAAATTAATTGAAAGAAGTCTTAACTTTTAGGCTGTTCAAGGCCTCCCTCTATCCACTGAATTTCTCACTGCAACTAGGAGGTAACAGACGAAGTATGTCGGTATAATAGGATAGGAATTTCTGAGAAAGCAAGCAAAACCATCTCCCAGGTCTTTTGTAAGGCATCACCTCCGTGATTCTCTTTTCAGACACTCAGATAGCCTGTCTGACATTCAATTCACTGAAAGAAATCTAAGTCTGACTCTCCATTTCTTCAAGATTCAAGGCTGCTAATTATAGCCTGGCATTTATCTTGGGCATGTGGAAACCCCTGTTTATTAACTTAGTAGGTCAAGACTCATCTCCACATGATGCAGAAGTTAAATAGGTTCTCAAAATGCTTTCTGTAAATAAGACTCATTAACCCTGTTACCCCTAGAACATTTCCAATTTAGAATGTTGCCCAGAGAGAGAGAGGAAGTGTCTGCATTTTAATCCTGATGCTGAATATTCACCTTATTCTTTGTATTCATTACTGAATCCAGCTAACACTAAGGCTTTTGATGTTGGAAATGAAGAATAGAGAAACTCAACTAAAAGAGATTTGTTGAACCAGGAAATGAAACTACTATAAGAGAGAGAGAGAGAGAGAGAAAAAAAAAAAAAACATATCTGTTACAAACAAATACAGTTCCATTAAACTTGATGAATCTGAGCCTAGCATAAATCGTCAAAATATCATTTATGCTTTGGAACTGTTATATAAAGCAGAAAAAAATCAAATAAGATAGAGATAGAAAAAATCTTGCCAATTTCTCAAAAATCTGTTGTGTACTTGAATTGTTGTTAACAACTTTTGTCCCTTTTTGCTTTGCAAACATAAACAAACACTTAAACTGGAGATTACAAGTGCTTGATTACAAGTTTCCAATTTTCTTTTTAAGGCCATTATTGTCAGGGTTTTGGTGCATATCATGAACAGCAGAAAGGCAGCTTGCCCCTTAGCCTCGAAGTGTGGGCATGGAGCGGGGCTGAGGATCAACAGCAGTCTACAAACTAAAACTGAGCAACTATTTGGAGTTCAACATGATCTGTGACAGACCAATGTAATTTAATCCCTTTAATTTATCCTTAGTATCTTGAGAAAAGATCTAGTTCCTACTCTTTTAATACCAGATGAGCTGTAGAGAACATCAGTGGAAATGGAAACCAGCATGAGGTACACTTGTATTAAATAGCTTTATAGAAAGTGAGCTACATGCTACTATAAACACTAATGCTCTTATTCTTTATATCTCTCCTAATATCAGCAGCCTCAAGATGTACATTTTTTTTCTGATTTTTAAAAATGAAGATGTATCATATCTTTTACAACTCTAGGATATACATTTTCAAGTATAAAGTTAGGGATTCACATAAAATACAACAAACAAAAGCACACTTAAAAGTAATTTGGTAATAATAAAAAAGACTGCAACTGACACTGAATTATTATTGTGTTCTGGATAACAATATATGTACTGCGATGTTCTATAGAGTAATAAATCCATAGACTGCTTAGCTTACTGATTAGTCACTTCCCTACTATAGCAAAAATTAAGGCTCTTTTTTAAATAGTAATATTAGCAATCTTCTAATACTTTAAGGTCAAACTTTTCAAGTGTCCTTAGAACTCATGGACTTGGTTTCAAACTCACATTTGTTTTTGATGTGATTTAATTGATGGTTATTAGTGTATCTGTGTTCTCATGCGTCTGCAGCAGCAAATCAGGCACTTAACCATCTAACTACTAATATGTGCGCAAAGCTACAGAAAATGAAACACATAGACTATGAAAAACTGAGCTGAATTTACTATCTGTTGTGCTCAGAAAATGAATGATGAATTGACATTGATTTACCAGAAAGAATTAGGACTATTTTCTGTGGCATAGCCCCACTCATTAGAGCAGTTTACAAGGCTCAGCTCACCTCCAGATTCTTATGTGCTTGTCCGGATGGGTTTGGTGGCATTCCTAATGCCCTAATTCCAGCCTCTGGGCAAAACAACCATGGATTCAGTGATGCCAAACCCTTCATCTTCTCTGTGCCTCTTTTCAGCGTGTACTCCACAGAATTAGCACTATATTGGCCCTTAGGGTTAATGCAGCCCACTACTTTTATTCCTGGCTGGCAGGCCCTCCCATAGAGAGGTGCCTGTGGTTTTACTGTGATGCAGCTGGGTGCCTCTTGGGTGGCTCTCACTCTGCACGAGGGAAGATTTTCATTCCTCTTTTTCTTGGAAGTACGACTTGCAGATGAATGCATTTTGCACAGCAGATCTGCCAGAGCTTTTGCCTTCTCTGCGGGAGAGAAAGGGATTTTGAAGATATCACATACTGTTCAAGCAGGATGTGCTGGCCCAGACTTCACTAAATGACCTCTCATTTTAGGTATGTCAGTCAGACTGTGAATTTAGCATGGCTGGGAAAGTGAGAGGAGTGAGAATGAAAAAATACAGAGCAGAGATTACCGCATGCAAATAACTGCTGGAGCCTCACAACAGTCAGTCTGTCCTCACTTCACTTTAGCCAGCTTGTCCCATTTTTCACCCATATCACTGCACAAACATTTACTCTTAGAAAATATAACCCCGCAAAGCATAAGATTTCAAAAAAATTATTCAGATATATGTAAAATCAACCTTTTGTACATATATACAAGAGACATGCACATATATAGAATGTAAAGCATAGATGATGGTTAATATTTATATATGTATGTATAATACAGGTATATGCTAAATAAATAAAAGTGAATGTATACAATGCTAAATAAATAAAAGTGAATGTATACATTTGTATATAAGTATGTGTACACACACATAATGTACATACAGTATATATGTTATTATTGACACTGTGATTATTATTCCAGGCATGTAATTTCCCAAATGTCTCTCTGAGTTTTCACAGTACTTTCTTCTTATTACCTGGTGAGCTTTTGATGTTGGCATACTTAATATTTTTCAGTTTGATGTTTTTATTTAAGATAATGGTGCTTCACATGCTGAAACCATTTACATTGTTCCTTTAAAAGAATGGTGTTGTTTCTAAAATCTTTATTCATTGAACACTTTCTGCCAAGTAGAGGAAAATCTTTGCTGACCTTACACTGAACAAGGCCAGGGTGATCACTTGTTAAGCCGTGAACTCCTAATTCAAATTTGTAGTCTTCTATGCAGAGGCACATTAAAAGAAAAACAATCTTTTTCTACATGCTCTACAGCATCTCTAATGAAGCTAAAGTGTACAGGGAAAAATGCTGGTATATAACAAATGGCAATTGATGATGTTGGGCTTTGTGTGAACAAAACAGCACTAGTTTTGGGAAAGGTGCAGACTGTACTGGCAATCTTGCTCCTCCCGCATAGTGAAGAATGGTGGATGTGTGAGAAAATGGGGAATGAGAGACTTGTACAAGCATAAACTATTACCACATGGCAACACTGAAGATGTGGGGGTTGGAAGATGTGTCTCTTCCTGTCCTTTATTCCTCTCACTCTTGCTCAGATGTATCTAGCTTAAGGGATCTGAACAACTCTGGTCTGAAGTACCCTCTGCAAGTTCTGGTTCTCGTTGGGAAAAGAGGTGATGATATAGCTAGGATTTATTTTTATTTTTTGGAATTTGCAGGTTGATTTGGGCTGTTAACTTGAGGATTAAGTTCAGAATGGAAGCCTGAAGGCTGTCGTTTTGGAGATGAAATAGGTACATGACCTAGATTCCTAAAGGAAAAAGAAATGGGTATCTGTGTGCATAGAATGATACTTGCACATTGAGTGGAGGCCGGCACTTTATTTATTTTTTTCTTTTAGTCTACAGTTTCTACATTTTCTTGGAGATTTGATACTGGGAATTTGGGGAGGAAGGACAAAGAAATTTGAGTTGTGTTGTGCAGACATCTAGAGTAAATGGCGGTGACTAGGTGCGTCAGAGACTTTCAATGAAAATGGAAGCTCTCAGAGTGCATCCAAAAGTAAAGTCCTCCAAAAAGTGGACAGAGCAGATATTGTAAGAACCAAATAGTAGGCATTTTTATCTTCACTGTTCTCATTATCCATCCCAAGTACTCAAAAAATCCACTTTGGATATTTGAACCCTGTTATTTCTGTACCTGCTAAAATTGAAGCTCGATCCTTTGGAAATTTGTGCTGCTATAAAAATGGTTAAATATCTCAATAAGCTATCTTTTATTTTAAAAGCTGAATAAGGATTTTTTATTGTGAATAATGTTATTATATTGAATGCTGCAGAAGACTGTTTTGCCATTGATTTTAAAGGACTGTCAGATATCGTTTGCTAGATATTTTTATTCCACTCCATTAAAAGAAATTTTAGCATAGGGTGAAGTTCTGTGATGGATCAAATACTAAACAACCTATTCATTATATATGGGAAAACTAGGCAAAACTACAGTCCTGGCAGTGGGAAAGCTCCTTTAATAATTTTCTTGGAGTGAGCTAAGTTGAAGAGAAGAGTTGCACTTCAACTGCTGAGGCAAAGGCACATCGCAGCGCTCTGTGTGCTGATCTGTTGAGCTGCTGAAGTAAACCCAGTGAGAAGAGTAATGATTTATTCATTTCTGTAGTCATAAGTCAGCACTGAAGGAGACAATTCTCACTTCCTCGAGTCATTCTAGCTGCACAAGTCACAATCTAGCTCTGGGAATATGCACAGAAAGTTGTAACTTCTTAAAAACTTAAGCTCACTGAGACTCTTTGTTTTTTAATTGAGGAATGAGTTGAGCTTTATGGCTTTCCCTGGAATGCAGCTATTAAAAATTACTTTGCTGCCTCTGATGGCCTCCAGTACACCTTTAGTAGGCATTTTCTACACTTGAAAAAGAGGGAAATCAGTCTAGTTTTTTTTGAATGATGAATTTTTATAACTAGATCGATTTCACAAGTGAGCAGAAAATGCTGACAACTGATATTTCCCTCTCTAGCATGACTTTAAAAGTCCTTTCTGTATCTGAGTGGAGTCCTAGTTGTCTACAGAAATGATATGCAATTAGTTGTGGTAGGCTTTGTAGAATTTTATCTGTCTACTTATTCCCTTAAGAGAATATAAGTAAGTCTTTCCTTTTTTCCCCCCTCCAAATAACTATAGACAAATGGCACAGACCAGAACTACTGGAAAAAGGATAAGGTTGCTGTTTTTCAGAGATTCTGAGTCCTTGTGAATTGGTTATAATTAGGTCTATGGTCACTCAGCACTCCAGAAATTTCCATCGATGTTTTAATAGACACAAAAATCTCTCATTATTCTTGAAAGAGTGATTGATGTTTGAAAAATTTCTCTGGAGGCCAAGAGGAGGCTATTCCCCTGTAGATGTACTTCGTGTGCTTCCAAAAGTCTGTTAAATTCCTAAATATACCAAATCTGAACTTTTTCAAGAAGGCATAACCTTGTATTCCTTATTGTGACTCTTTGACTTCTCTACAGCTACCTGGACAACATTTGTTCATCAGAAGAAAAATACCCTAATTTTATGCTTTTACCAATATTGAGACTTCCACTCAGCTTACGCCTCTGTGGGAGGGAATGGTTTCACCAACCGTTTTTCAAACCCCAGGTCCCTCACGTTAGGGCTGGATCAGTCTTCAGGGACCTTTCTCTGTTTTGATTTCTGAACCCAGGGAAAAGGGTGCCTGAGAAATTGGTTACTTCTCACCAGCTGTGAGTCCATCCTAGTTTTCACTGGACACTTGCATCTTGGTATCTGGGCAGAGAGGAAGGAAATGCTGCAGGGCAGAGAACTGCCTCTGCAGCTTTGTGTTATGCCTCCAGGTCATCAGTACTTTAGATGTGGTTCCAAAGTGTTAATATAGTATAGTGGTCTGGATTTTAAAAATATGTAACCATCATAGACAGATATAGTTGTCCTCTGAAATTAGGCCCTGCTCTGAAAATTATAGCTCAGCTGTTCAGTCAACACAGCGGTAGGCAAATGTTGGTGTGGAAAACACTCAAAGTAACTTCAATTAACAACAATTAAATTGTACTTGGTTTTAAAATAGAATAACAGGAGCGAGGAGTGAGATACATAATATCTCCATAGGTGATAAATGAAGATCTGGCCTGCTATTCATCTGAATTTTCCAGATTTCTTCTAAGCAGTAGTAGTATCAGTGATACCATGGAAATGAGTAGAAGAGCACCATTAGCAGGAGAATATATTGTAAAGAGGGAAAGAAAAAGTAACTTGTTCAGTTTGATGGAAGTGTAATGAACCTAGTCTTTTCTTAGCATCTATTTTCTTCCTAGGCTAGGAGGACGAGAAGTAAACAGAAACAGTTGTCAGCTAGGATGAAGATAGCACACAAGGGAACGGCACAGCTTCCTGACTACTGCTAGTCTCAAATTAGAGCAGAAAATGTATTCATCAGAATAAAGATACAAGAATGTCAATCATACTTCTGACAACTGAATGCTACTAAAAACGCTAGCTTGGCAGAGCCCTAGAAACCCCACATTTTTTTTTCAACAAAATGATTCTACTTAACCTGGGTTCTGATTTGCTGAGCAAATAATTTAATACAGAAGCCCTTGCATTTTTAGTGGCATTCTCAGTAAAAACTCTGTGTGCTTACTGTCCAGTTCTTACAAAGATAGGTGATTTATGCCCTTATGAAAAGGAAAAAAAAAAGGAAACCACACTGATGTCCTAAAAGTGTTTATCAGATGTAAAGCAATATGGGCGATATGGGATTTTTTTTTAAATTGAAGCAGAAATAATATTAATACCAATATAGTGCACACTGAAACTAATGCCATATCTTTCTTACTGTTCAATTGTTTTAGGATTGGAGAGTCAGGAGTAAGTGGAATTGGAAGAACATGGTATGCTCAACATGACATTAAGTAATGTTTCCTATTACATAATAACATTTTTTATTGCAAATAGTTTATTTGTGCTTAGCTAGAACATTTTGTGGAAGAATAAGGCTGTTTAGCCCTTGGAAGTGGTGTTCTGAACAAGAATTTGGTCACACAGGGACAAATGACAGATCATAGCTTTACTTATTAGCAGATATATTGCTATACTCAATGACCACCTCATTATCATTATAGTGTATAAACTCAGTTTAGCCAGATGAGTCAGGGAGAAAGTGAGCCAATAGGGACTGCTTGTCTAATTGCAAGTTGTTGTTCATAGGCAGCTGCAGAGAATGGCATTCTGTGGGAAATATGTTCTATACCAGTCTGAACCAACAAACATTGGAGTAAAAAATGATGTATTTCGCTGCATTAAAATACTTACAACAGTGTCTGGTTAAATTTCTGTTAGGGATGCTTTAAGCTGGATTGCTCATTTAGTATGAGAGGTCTGTCCCTCCAAGAGTTCTGACAAATGTTGAAGCTGAATTGAATATTCCAATTTTTAAATATAGGAAAAGTAAAAGGTAAATGGAAAAAAAAATACTTTTTGAGACTTAGCAGGTGGATTATGTAATTTATTGTAAAATAAGAGTAGTTTCAAAGATGCAACTCACAAGCTTTTTCCTGAAATATTTGGGAGAGCAGTAATTGGGAGCATAAAATTGACTAGCAATTACTGAGGCTGAAGGAGCCATATGATTTTTCAAGACGATTGTTAATATACTTTTTGTACTGTAATTCTAAAAATGAGTGGGATCACGTGTTCACAAACATTTTATGCATACTTAGATTAATTGAAAGGACAGCTGATTTTCATGCCTAAAATACAAGTTAGGTGTCTTGTAGGCAGTAAAATGTTTCACTTCAAAATGTAGTCCAAAGTTTGAGGCTTCAATGAGGTTCATCATTACTGAAGCCTCGTGGACTTCTCTTTTTTTTTTTTTTTTGTCCTTAAAATTCTCAAGAAACCTAGAGTTTTGTTTCATGGCATGCTAAAAACTCTCTTTTGGGGGAGAGTAGCTTGATATCAGACTGTATAATTATTTTTCAGTCTTGAATCTTCCTTCTTCCCTCTTCTGAAGCAGAGTTGCAGGGAAGGCTTAAGTGTTAATTTGATCTTCATTCTAGATATGCCCACAGAATGGTTTGCAAGGATGCTTACTGTTGACCACTCTGAACAACACAAACAGCTTACAGAGAGACAGCAAAAAAATGCCACTTACTGAAGGCAAGAGCCTGTGAGTCTGCAGTTGTTGACACTGATGTGCGGATGGGGTGTGATAAAGAAGCATTTTGAACATCCTACTGTCTGATGCCAGACTGAAACTGAGTGAGGTGCATGAAGCAACACTATGGCAACTCTTCTTTATTATTCAAATAGCATGTCTTTATAACCTTCCATTTTGTTGGAGCAGTATTTCCATGCTGATCCTCATGTGGCCCTTTTTTCTACAGACAGTATAGATCAAGCTTAATATTAGGTAAATAATAAATCAAGTTACTTGGGGTTATACGTGTTGTTTACCCAATTGACCAAATTGTTCCTACTGCACTGTCCTTTTCCATTTCAAGTGCTATTAATACCTACAGCATGATTTGAGAATTAATTGCCTATTTAGTGCTGTTGTTCTGAGGAACAGTTGAAAACTTATGCTAATAAATTACTTGATTAGTGTCATTTGACACAATGTGAATAATTTGTCAGTGGCAAGTGTCTTTCCTCTTGGGAGAGTGAAGGTTAAGCAGAGACAAAATACGAAAACAAATATGTGAACATCAGCATTATAGTTCCTGGAAAAGAACATGAATCTTCTTCTCTTTTCTATGTCACTGTTTCCTGTTTGTTTTTTATAATCTTTCCTGAGAAGCAAAGAAGCAAACTTTTTTGAGAGGGGTTGGGTTGCCTGCTATAGGAGTAATAAAATGTACAAAATTAAATTAGCTACTAAGAGTTTGAGGAAATAAATAAGAAAAAAACAATTCTATATTTTAGGCTTCAGTCCCTATACAGGATATTTAAATATATATATTTATGTATATATATGTGTATATATATATACATTATTGTCCCTGTACAGGATATTTAAAAAAAAAAAAAAAGCACAAAATTTCTTACCCTTATATTTTACATTTCACTAAGCTTCTCTACCTGTAGCATAAAGGTAAGGAAAAGGTGAATTGTTTAAAGGAAAGGTTAAAGGCAAAATCTTGCATCAGAAAAGAGATTTTTCTGATACTCACAAATGGATTCACATATGGAACCTTGCTTCCATTGGTCTCTGGTGTGAAGTCAGTAGTACATGAAATTTGCCATTTTAATAGAATCATCCATTTAAAGGGTAGCTTGTATAATTTTTCTGTCCTTTTGAAGCAGTGGAACATAATGAGGGCATAAGTTGTGGCAAAGCCCTCAGAGATGAATATAGGATACTATATATCTTGCTGAGCTATGCCTCTACATCAACTAATTTGAGCTAACTAACCTCAATATATGAATTCAAACCTTGGTCAATGAACCTTTTTGAAAATATTAAAAGAGACAATAGTGATATACCCTTATGTGTGTAATTTGGAAAAGTAATTTGTCTTTTACTATCTAGTTAATGTGTTGTCATAGTTTAGGGATAAATACACAGAATAGTAATATTTTACTTCTGTAACACTGGTAAATAACAGTAACAGTTCCTTCCTTCCTTCCTTCCTTCCTTCCTTCCTTCCTTCCTTCCTTCCTTCCTTCCTTCCTTCCTGAGTCTTCTGTGTTAATATACAAAATGGAAACCAAGCTGAAACATTTCCTATCCTGTTTCCTATGAGATCACTCCATTGTTTGTGTTGCTGTAATGTTTAAGCATGCTAATTTTGAAAGATGTTTCCATTGTTCTGGTGGCTGTTTAACCAAAAGAAATGCTCCAGAGTTTATGCTTCAAAATTTAATACAAGATCTAAACACATGCAAAAGATGGTAGGTGATCAAAAAAAAGCAAAAGTTAAATTACAGTGACATGGATAGGCCAGCTAGTAATTGCTGCACATTTGCAGCTTTATTATTGTCTCTTGGATAGGCTTCATGAAAAGAGTGTTTTTAGAGAATGATATTTTCGTGCTGTTTAGTGTTAGCACAAGGGATAGAAGAGAAAGGCCCAAAACAAACAAAAAATGACCATGACAGCTGAGTAGCCAGAAGTTAGATTTCTCATTTACTGTAGGAAAAATTTAGAAGGGAATCTGGAAGTGAAGACAAGTTGTGGAGCTTGATGTTACAGTCAAAGGAAAAGTGGTGGAAGCATTCAAGGATGAGTCATCTGGTCAAAGGGACAAACTAGGGACCTGATCTTGCCAATAAAATTCTGAGTGGCCAACAGTGAAGCAGCAGTGATTAGCAGTGGATTTATTTAGAGAAAAGCTTTGTGTCTTAAATGGAATTCAAAAGAGAAAGAATTATAATTGTTTACATAATTAGTAAAATCTAGTTTGGATATTTTTTAATGAAAGATTCTGAAAATATGAGGCATATCTTATTTCAGTGTAGTTCAGTTTCTTGTACCTTTTTGCAGGCATCTTAGTTGATTTTTATTCAGCTACATCTGAGCAGTTGTCATAAATCATTGCAAAACACTCTTAGGCCTCTCTAACATAAAAAAAATAGAAGATAACTAAACAGAAACTTCATCTGGATTTCTGATTTACATATGTGACAGTGTGCTTAACATATGCTGAGTATTTTTTACTTTATTAGCTGATACTCATTTTGCAAACTAAACTTCTAACTTTTGTAATACTGCTTCTCAAAGCTACATTGCCAACAGACTGGGCAGCAATTGGGAGTATTTTTGCATGAACTTTTCTTTTGTGCAGAGGAACTCTCCATTCATGTTACCTAGTTTATATGTTCTATTCTCCACAAGACAGTGATATGCCTTGGAGAGAAAAATGTCATAAAAAGAAGAAAAGAAGAAGATAAAAGAACCTAGTACTACCTTGCCAATTTTCAGGAGTGAGAAAAAGACCTGAGGTGAATATTTTCACCAACAGTTTGGAGAAAGGGAGAATCTCTACTGGGATTAGAGCAGTAAACAAGGCTGCAGTCATATGGGAAGGGACTTTGATGAAGGTATAATGAGTAAAGACTTACGGAAATGGGAGAATTATTGCTTAGCTTGACAAGAAAAATGCAGTGATCTTGAAGAAGGTCTTGTGCATATTTTTTATATAGTATTCCAGTTCAGAGATGCAGAATAAGAAGAATCAGAATGTGCATATGAGGATATGCAGAATATGAGATTATCCGAGTTGATAAAGAGTCTTTCCTTCATTTAGACTTCATTTTTTTCCATACAAGTGAATTCTTGACATGCTTGGTCAACCTAAACAGTCAACTGTTTAAATGCCTGCTGAGAGACCTGGGGGCATGTGGATGGAATGTGGAATGTGGATGGAATATGGGTTGGATCTCTGTATCTGTCTATCAGACATAAAATACATAGTTATGTATTTTAAAGAATAAGTGTTTAAATAATAGTTTGGTTAAGGAGAAAGCATGACAAAGGGGTGAGCTCTGTATCCAATTTCAATTTTACTTAGAGATCAAAGGTGAGATGTATGAGTAAGAAATGTATATGAAAAATGCAGTTTGAGAAGGGAGAGAAGGAGCTAAACTTAAAACTAAGTTCTAAAAAATTAGAGAAATCTGGACAGAAATTTTGATTTTCAGACTTATACTTGCTAGCCCTCCACTGTTGCCAGCTGATGTAACATCAAGAAGTAAACAATATTATTTCACTCTACTCTACACATTGTTGTGATGGTCATTTGCACCATCTGCTATGCACATGTTATCGGGCAGAGAAAGCACTTCCTGAGAGCAATATTGAAATACTATTTGGAATCAGATAAATAATTCCTATTGCAAAAATCTGGGAAATCCAAGATTCTGCTATGGTCAAAACAGAAGAAGAAAACAGAGGAATTAGACAAACATAGTACTGCTACTGAGCCTGCTCATCAATAAGAAGATCCTGAAAGAACCTCTGTTGCAATCCTATTCTTGCTATTCTTATTGAGGCAAAAGGGTACAAATAAAGCAGCATGAGATTTGTGTTATATTTTAAAGACTGAAGTATTTTAGGGCATCACATAATATGATGATATGGAGGAAAAGCATGTGTTTTTTTTTTTTTTTTTTTTTTTTTTGGTCAGTGTTATGGTATGCATGTGTTTTTAAGCCTATTTAAGCCTATTTCCTAGTGAAACCATTGACAATATTCATAATTTCAGAGGATTGGCTTTTTTTTTTTTTTTTCCCTAGGAAGAAATATATCTCCCTGTACTGTAAAGTTACTCAACCTAAATTAAAGACTTCTCAGCAAGGTAAATTCATCATGTTCATGGAGCTGCGTGAGATCTATGTAGCTACTGTACCTGAGCTAGATTATTTAAGCTAAGGTACCAGTATGCTACAATGCCATCGGTAGTATGGATATAGACTACATCTGTAGTAGTAATAATATCTGAAGTTCAGTGCAATAAGCATGAAATCTCTAAAGGTCTCTAACTGGAATAATTGCCTTCCCTTAGAAAGTTCTTCTGCAAATGACAACCTATAGTAAAGTAGTAGTCACTAAAATTTGAGGATGGTCCCCTACAGCCAGTGCTTTATTTAAAAGGCAGAATAAAAGGTAGCTGCCTGTGATATCACCACACATTAAACATTGTTGCATCTGGGCATTTTAAATGGCAATCGATGTAAAAGAAGATGTTTCCAGAGATTTTTCCCCTGCTGTTCTGGCCTGTTCTAATTAAGCATGTTTGATTTTTAGATTTGGGAGATTATCTCTGGTATTAGGCCACTACTTGCAAGGGTTTGCAAATAAAGAAGCTAAGGGTTTTTTTTTTTTTTTTTTTCTCCCTCTCTCTTTTATGTGGTATGTTAACTCTCACATTCCAATATAGGGAGATTATTTTTGAATCCCATAAACACCTCTACTGTACCCCAATAGCTCCCATAGAGCCTAAACAGATTTCTTTTCAGGCAGTCTGAAATCAGGTGGATGTATAATAATGGTTGTTTCTAGTGCAGGTTACAATGTACTTGCAACAGGAAGAAACCACAAAGAAATAAACATCACTAACTGTCATCACATGTTATCGTCGCAAGGAATTCAATTTGAGAAGGCTGTTTATTTGCTAGTGTAATTAGATAGCATTTCCTACACTAGAAAGATGCTTAGCCTTAAGGAGCTAGGGATGCAATTTCTCTAAATGACTGCCTTATGGCTAGAAATTACCTCAGGATAAAAAGGAACACATGTATCTTAGTGCTCAGTGATGCAAGCAGAGTATGCATTGCCATCCCATGCCTATTTAATATATGTTTTGAGGAAAGCTGGTGCTTTGAAAGTCTCTTATGATCCTTGTAAGTATTTTGTCAATTTGGTAGTTGTCGGGGAAACATAGATTACATTATCAGTGCTGGTGAAGAGAGCAGCTATTACCAGCTTCCAGCTAATATATTTTATATCGCTTTATAAACAGTTTCTTTTGTGCGCAATTGGTAAGCATACCTGTTTTTGTGTGTGTGAATTGTGTCATATGCATTATTTCTATTCTCCCAAAGAAGATATTCACTTTAGAATAGATAATGAACAAACCAGGCTAAATATCCTGACTGGCTAAAAGGAGGGACATTCAAAGTGTTCCTGAATTTTTCAGCAATCGATAGATTCTCAATTTTGAGAAGTTGAATTTCTGGGAACAAAAAATATTTATGGACATGTCTTAATTCAATGCTTGGGATTCACGATTAGTTGTATCAGCTGGCATAAATGGATTAACTAACTGCCTTGTTTAAGAACTTAGTGTAACTTGACTTCTACCAAGGGAAAAGTATTAGTGAGTAACAATACCTTTGCTAGAAGGGGAATGACTTTGCTAGATATGTATGTTTGTGAAGTTCCTTGAGATTTAGGCTTGGGACCAAACTTTTCCCTTGCTAATGAAGCTTCCAGATGACTCAAAGTTGGAGACAAGATCAGCATGGGCCAGGATTGGGATATCTTATGATATACATGGTACAGAACTGTACATGGCGGGCAGGCAGCTGGGCTGTGGGTGGAATCCCTGAAGGGTGTGAAGGGCTAAGGGAGAACTCGTCCATCTTCCAGCAGGAGTGGAGGGACAAAAACAAAATTCCTGCAGGAACAACCCCTTGCTCAACTGGAGCCTGATGATTGCTGTATGCAGGAAACCATCTAATGTTGTTGCTTATAGTGCCAGGAGACCATTCCTCAGTTCCCATGTTCAGTAGCTGTTGTCCTTTTTAAAAACAAAAGCAGAAGCTGCGCACAAACACAAATATAAAACCTCTTAGACTGAAACTCCTAAAAGCTGCATGTAGAAGGGTGAATTGTAATGTCGTGTTGTAATAGGTCATAAGGCTAAGACCAAGTCATCTTCTGTTCCCTGGAGGGAGCTTTAATTTCTAATTAAAATTCATTTTGACTTTCTAAATTAAAATATCAGCATTTGGAAGCAAAATACTAATGCAGATGACCATGTAACAGAATATTATTCCTGTATAATAATTCTGTATATTCCAGATGCTCATCATTCTGCTGCTTAAGTATGAATAAAGTCTGCCTGTGACCTGTGGTACTGGGGATTATAATGTAAAAATAAATACTTTTCCTGAGGAAAGAGTATGGTTCAAGGTCAAATTGGAACCCTTTTTTTTTTTTTGATTTGGTTAAGTGCATTTCAGTGGTCTTGGATTTAGTCCTAAGGTGAAAAAAAAAAAAAAAAAGAAGAAGAAAAAAACAGAATTAGGAAAATATCTCTTCCTAGATGAAGGAGCATAAATGAAACGACATAAGTGAAACTATTAGTATTAAAAAATGCTGAGACGTGAGGATAGCTATTTGTGTCCTGTTCAAGGCAAAAGCTGTGAATGCTGCTTTGGTTCTTAAAATACTTGCTTGTCTTCTCTCCTGTGACCTGGCTGTCACTTGGCCTGAGTAATGAACATTTCTTGCTAGCTCTGTATTTCTAGTCAGAGGGCAATGAGGTGATAAAGAATAAAGGGTCAGCAAATGATAGAGGATCTTAAAAGATACAGGTAGAGCAACCAAGGAAATTCCAGTGATTGCAGTAATAAAACCTTTGTTTTATTCACTTTTTCAGTGACACCTCTGGTACTATCTTTAAAACAAATATTACACCATTTATGCAATTCTTCCTATTATTTTAAGCTAAACAGATATATGAGCAAAAGTACTCCCCAGATTTGAGTACTTTTC
>JAWLRI010000185.1:990042-1007284 GCA_034781795.1 Crypturellus tataupa
ATTTATGCAATTCTTCCTATTATTTTAAGCTAAACAGATATATGAGCAAAAGTACTCCCCAGATTTGAGTACTTTTCAAAAACTTACTTCATTTGCAACTTGAAACCAAAGTGAAAAATATCAACCATCCCAACATAGCTGCTGCTGCTGCCCAGGATTACTTCAGGGTGAGATAGTGAACGGGCAATGTGCAAGAGGCATTGCTCTGTGCTTTGGCATGATTGATCATTAATTTAACTTAAAACTTTTCTGAGGTGTTTTTGTTCTCAAGTATTTATTACTATTTTATGTGAGCTGGTAAAATAGATTAGGTAAAGACTGAGTAATAGAAAACTATTTTGTTATTGGTAGAATAAAATCGACATTTGCAGTTCTCAGGGAAACAAGGAATCCTGTTTGCTTTGCTCATACGCAGTGTTATTTATGATGAGTAAGTTTCCAGTGTGGTAGGTCTTAACCAAATATTTCAAAAGGGATTTAGCTGAAGTAAAAGTGCAGGTTGGCATCTGAATATAATATTTGTTGCAACAATTAATTCTAAGAACCCCTCCAAAGAGATGATATGTGTAACTTTGCATTTAACAATGTTAATATTTTTTAATGTAGGCAGTGATCCAGTATAGGTACATGTAAATATGCACAATCACCCACTTCGGTATGGTCAGAGAGGGACTATTTTTGTTTCTTTTTTTCTTGCTATTGGAATTTATATGACTATCCACTGCTGCTTTAGTGTTTAATGAAATGTTTCAAAATGGTTTTATTTCCAAAGCCTGAACTGAGTATTAGATGAATGAATGTTTTAACTTTGCAATGTGCAAATTTCTCATCTTCATGTGAGACATCTGCTTAACATACTAACACGATCAGTGCTGAAAGGACTTCAAATAAACAAAGTGCCTGAACAGAATAAAAGACCCTGTTCACTTATGTAGATATCTTGAAAATGATGTACCTACTCAGGGGAGAGAGATTAAGATAATTGCTTCAAACAATGTGAGCCTTTATAAAGGATTTTTTCCCCACTGTGATGTAAAGCTTTGAAGGTTTCCACAGAGCTATGAAGCCTTTCCTTATGAAAGGAATCGCTCACACTTCAAACGTTTTCCACTCTAATGGAAAAAAAAAATAAGAAGGTTTTAATTGCAGAAATGATAAGGTTACTCCAAAGGCAGAATTCAAGACTGGAATGCCTACATCAGGCAAAGATCAGGAGAAACAAAATGTTCTCCTCGTTCAACCTTATAAACGCGTCTGTTGCGAGTGCAACTTCAGTAGGAATGCAATACATGCTAGCAGAGTTTTTAAAGCGCACTGTAGACTTTACAGTATTATAGATTTTCCTCACAGTAACATAGATGATAAATTCCAGGCCCTGCAGGGAAAAAAAACAAATAATGTTTGAGTCTTGAGTACGCTAGGTACTGCAAGCTGATTTCACTTTGCAACTAAGGCAAGTTTCTCCCCGTGTGGGAAGCGCTATATAATTTTCCAGATAAAACTATGCTGAATGAGTTTAAACTGTCCCCAGGCTACTTGAAAGTGATAGCTAAAGGGGACAGAGACCAAAATGCTCTCTGAATTTTGCCAGGTGCTCCCCAGCTCAAGAGCAGGAGGGCTTTCCATCAGGGGTCACTGGGACCTACAATGGCTGAATGCTGTCAGACATCTTTGGAGAGCATCAGCTAAGAAATCAGCTCCCCGACATTCAAAAAATAATAATAAACACCTGGCTACCGTTGTAAATTCCTGCTAGAGCATAGCAAGAACCAAAGGTGGCCACCATGCAGTGGAAGCCCTGCTGATAGGGTCCATTGACAGCCTTGGCAAGGCAAGTGATGTATAAGGTCCACGTTCTACCAGGGAGTCCCATCAGGAGCAAAAGGGGAAGGAGCAAGGGCTCAGGACTAAAGACAAAGCCACAACCTGCCCCAAAGTCCATTCAGGGGAAGGGGCTGGAGACAAATAACCGTGCGAGCACAAGGGGTCCATGCAGGAGACCTACACCAGGGGACTGAGGTCCATCTGGGAGGTGACTTCAGACTCAAATACAGAGCTGAATCCAGTGGCTTTGCTGGGCTGAGATGGAGGTGGGGCTGGGTGGGAGGAGGTCCAGGGCTGGGCAGGGATAGACCAGGCTGGAGGGGCCCCTTGACCCCTCCAATTTCTGACCAAACTTTAGTAAGGCAGAGCAGCTAAACACCACAGATGTCTTTGATCCTCATCAGTGACAAATTGAAAATATTCTAGTAAAAAATAAGTTGCCAAAATTGTATTATAAGTCATTTTGAGGTGGGAAAAAATCACCTTTATATGAGAGATTATTCTGATCTAGATTACTTTTTCTTTTTTCTCCTCCCCCAAAAGAACATAATTTTGCATTTTTCTATAATGAAAGAGTAAGTTTGAAAGAAGTTTGAGATCTGAAATGGGGAGCACATTCTGTCGTAATTCATGTTGAAATTCTCAGTGGGCTTTTGGTGATAAACTTCTGAAAGCACCAGGCTTAAAAACATGGGCACAATGCTGTTCTTCGCAATTAGTTCTAAAAACACTTGACATTTCTAAATGTCATATATATGCAGAAGACATAATAATATGATAAAATCATTACTAATACTTCAGAAAAAGGGACAGTTTGACTGAAATGCGTGGAAAGTTACTTTTAGAGAACCAAATTTCATCCACCTCTTTCCCAGGTCACAGGACACTTAGGGACACTGGAACAGAGGAAAGTTGCAGCCTTTGTCTTCCCCTACACACCTAGAACTGCACCCGTTGTGTGAGAAAGGTATATCTGCATCTTCCTTATGTAGCAGAAACGTTAATGATGGAACAGTAGGGAGTAGTGCTCACAGAGTTACAAAACATTTGTAACCTGCTCTCCAGTAGAAAGAACTAGGTCTTCCTCCTTCATACCCATGCTTGATACACAAATAATGAGGAGACACTTATCATCCAGCTATCCAGATGTCCCATTGTCTTCCTCTTTGAGAAGCGGAAACAATAGAATGGCATCATAATATGTACTTCATATCATATATTTACATATATTTGTCCTATCTTTGACTCTCTCTTCACACTTGGAAAATAAAAGTAATGAAAATTTCCACCCAAAAATGACTGTAAATAAAAGTTTCCAGAAGATTCAGAAGATTCTCTGATCTATTATTCTCTTAACCCTTTTTTTTTTTTTTTTTTAGGAGTAAACAATTATCTTTTTTTAATTCCTGAGCATCTGTCTTTCTAATCCTATTGGGCAGCCTGCTCCCAGGAAAAAAAAAAAAAAAAGTTCTTTAAGAGTCAATTATTCAGTTATGGTTCAAGATTACATGTTAATATCTTCCTAACAAATTTTAATTCAATTTGTAGAAATGCTCTCCAGTAAAGGTGCTGGTTCCTAAGTGAGGGAAAAGAGAATACTGTTCTTTGTAAAAGAATGTATGTTTCCATCTAAAGCCATTATCAAACTGTACTTGATTTTTGACTCAATTGAGATTTTTAGCCAAGAAGAAAAAAAAAAGTGTGCTGGAGATATCCTATCATGCGTATAAATGTATTTCAGACACTATTATCATTTAGATGATGGAGTATGTTTTAAAACAGTTAGTGTACATTTATATACTACTTTACAAAGTGAGGCATGTATTGTGCTTGAAATACTATAAAGTGTTTGGTTTACCATCCATGGCAATGCTTCATGATTCCTGCACTACCCTACCCCAAGACTGAATACCAATATATCCATTGTTTTGTAGAATTTGATTATAGGGATAAGTAAGGTGAAGCAGACACTTCAAAGGCATTCAAAGAGAGATTTAGAAAATGAGTATTTAAGTAAGATTATATTTTGTAAATCTAATAGTAGAGAAAAAGAATGTTTTAATATGAATTACAAATGGTACATGTCCAAACCAGTTTATTCCTTTGGGCATAAAATTTAATTATTTCAAAAGCTTTGTTGCAAATCATGCAAGAAATCTTTCATAGGTGTTTTGTAGAACTTTTTTTTCTTTTCTATATTAAATACACACAAAATCATTTGACATAAACCTGACAATTTTGTTCCAGTTCTTAACAGAACACAAATGCTTGGTAAAGTAGAAAGGATACATTTTGATTTTCCTTATTGATTATTTATTGTTCTTTTTGTAAAAGAAAATTTTGATTTGTTGACAAATCTACATGATTGATGTCTCTTACGTTCAAAATTTTTCATTGTGATCTGCTGTGGGATTTTGGATTACAAGAAAGATTATTATAGAATGTAAAAAGTACAAAAAAAAAGAGAAACAAAGGGAAGAACTGGAGCTTGATAAAGGCAGGATGAGTAAGAGATGTGAGCAGGGGAAAATTACGTGGGAAGTAGATATACTGACATAGCCAAGAAGAGACTGTTCAGTTTGAAACTCAAGAAACTAGTGTGTTCAGCAGCACATTGTATTGCTGAAAACTCAAATCTGAAATTATACAGCTCAAATAAGATTCCTTTCATATACAAATGGAAGACTATTTTTGTTAACACTTAAAACTTTGTATGTGAAAAAAGTATACATAAATATAGGCACATATATGTCTCCATGTGATTAGTTATGTTAAATCTCATCCAATTAACATAAGACTTGTGGAGAATTAAGATGGCAACTCACGAAATCCACACCACTGTCAGCTCTGCATGTATTTTTTCAAAAGTGTGATAGACTAACAGGAAAGCTGAAGTCGTTTTGTTCTGGAGAAGGATTTTGTAGATACAAGTACAGTATCTTAAAAACTGCAGATGATAAACAGAAGAGTAAAAATTAAGAACGTTCATAGTGCACTGAAAAATTTAATAAAATTTCACTTTGTTGAAAGTTCATCTTTTAAATCAAAAATCCAAATAAATGACATGAATTGGCTTGACTGGAAACTTTACCCAAGCATAGAGGGCTGCTTGAAATCGTGTCAGCTAGTTATGCAGGGCCATGTGCCAAGTGACTATGACTGTATTCTGGCTACGTCTATCCTGTTACCCTGGACTGAGTAGCCAGCTACGCTGACTCGACAGTGGCAAAGAGTCTTTTCATGCCAGATACCTACCTCTTTAGATAGCAGATTTTCATGTTTCCTTCTCCTTTTGTATTTTGGAGTGAACCAGGATGACAGACCAGTTCTGAGTGTAATTCACTTGTTTTGTCCTTTTTCCCTGACATATCAGGCAACTTCTAAATATTGTTTTACTTCTATAAGTACTTCTAAATATTATTATGTTATATTATAATTTATATTAAATTGCTTCTGCCTCTTTCCTTTCTCAATCTTATTGAAAGCCTGTTTGTGTACTAAAGAAGAGAAGTGCATGTGATCTGGGAAGGAAAGTCCTGAATGCCAAAACCTTTAATTAGTAGTTTTATGCTTAAAGCTAGGCATTGGGGAAGCTGATTGAGAAGCAGAGTTCTGAAAAGATTAAGTTCAAGAGAATTGTGTGTTTTGAGACTTGGTCTGTTGAGTCCTTCAATCTAATAAAAAAGAAGAGCTATGTGGTGTTAGAATTATTTTATATATATATATGTGTGTGTGCGTGTATTATTCAGTGCTAAGATTAGGAATCTCTGTGGAGACAATTCACAAACTGTGGAGGTAAAGTCTAGATCTGTAGAAATCAATACAGACTTCAAATTCATTTCACTAGAAGAGGCCTGGGGAAGGATATTTTATTATCACAAATAGCCAAATTGCCCTATATGTTTTGGTTGTGATACAGAGCAATGTGTATTAGAAACAGGCAATATTAAATTATCTAAGAAAAACTGTACATTATTGCTTGATAGTGAGTAAAAATGTTAAATAGGGTTTTATTGACTTATTCTTCTCAATACACCATCAATTTCACTTTTACCACGTACAGTAGAAGGAAGTGCATTGCAACGACAATACAGTTGTTGTTTTAAAAAAGATAAATAAAGCAGGATTGTACTATACTAAGTTCCCAGAATAATATATAACAGGGTCTTTGTGTGATTAAATTAACTTGTGCTCTTGGCTTCAGTAGATTATTTTGCTCTGCCTGTGTTTCAATACCAAAAAAAGTTGGAATATTGATTTTGTTTATTTTTTCATCCCTACCAGTAAGTTTCATACATACAGCAAATAGTGCTGACAGTTCCAAAAGAAAATCACCAATTGGCAGATATATGGATTTTCACAGCTAGCTGGTTAGGTTGTTTCTATAATGGAATATTTGCAGAAATATTCTCTGTGCCAAGAAATGAATGACAAATGGAGCTGGAAAATCCTGCAGGATATGCTTCTTTGCTTTGCTGTAGCTATTAGAATATTTTATGAAAACTATACCTGTTTGATGTTATGATTTATTTATCATGGCATTGTGCTTTGTGATATACACAACTTTTAAAAACACAAGTGAAAGAATGTCAAAGAATCTTATTTGATTTTTTTTTAACTTAAATAATTTTACTTAAATAATGCTATATTCTGAGAATCATTCAGTTAAAAACATTCGTGATGCATGAATACTGATTGGATTCAAGGTGTGTAAAATACTAGGAATTGTTGCACATAAGCATTATTGCAGCAAGTTCTAGGTATGTAAACTTGACTCATGAATTCTCAGCATGTCAGTTTAGTAGCTAAATTTCTCTACTAGTTAAAATCAGAAGTAGTCTGATAACAATCGAAGAGATTTGATTTGATTACATGAATCACAAAGGAAAACTACTTCCAAACACGAGGTTGTTCAAGATAAGAGTTAATAAAAAATGCTTTTTTCTTCATTTAAAAAAGACACAATATTGTGATACATGCATTGACAAAATAATCTGCATATCCTCGTCTACAAGAAAGTGAATTATCAAAAAAAGCTAAACTTTAATGACACATGTAAATTATTGGAAAATTGGAACATTTAATCTTGACTCCCATGTATCTTATAACATCTCATCATTCAAAGTAACAACAAAAGCTCATGTGATTTTAAACCCGATATCAAACAAACAGAACTGAGTAAATCTCTCTCTCTCCTTCTTGTGTAATAAAGAAAATGTACCTTTTCAGTTACTGCCTGCAACTGCTGTAAAATCCTAATTAAATGCTTAATGTTATTGTTTAAATAGCAGTAACTGATAAAATACTTAAATTTTTTAGGAAGCTTCTTGATTATTCATGGAGAGATATGTTTGGTAGTCCTTTTCATTTATGTATACATTATATTCAGCATAGGCAGCCAATTTAAGCCTCTAGACATGAAAGGGGCCAGGAATAGACAGGAATAGACAGGAAAGGGGCCAATATAGTTTTCAGAAGCACTGTGGTAGTACTATTCATTGGTAATTGATTTCAGGCTAGGTTAACAGACATACTTTACTATTGCAAAGTATTGATAGTGGTATTTTCAGAGCAGGCTATACCCTTTGCCTCCAGATGAATCATAATATTGTGGATTTTGCTATAGGCTGTTTGGCAGGCTTCAGTCTGCTTAAAAATTTCCTCAGTTAAAGCATATCCTCTTTGACTGATCTGTAGCATGCCTCTTCTATTGATTGATCTCCTTGCAGATCCACAGAGAACTTGAAGCAGCTGGGCAGTGCTTGCAGCAGCGTTGATCAATGTCTGATCTTTTCTTCCCAGCAAAAAACATCCAGCAAAGGACTGTCTGGTACATGGATGTCCTGGGGAGCCTTCCTCAAGGTCTGGGGGAAGAGCTGAAGAAATAAGGGAAAGCTCGTTATGAAGTTATGCCCCTCCAGTTATGGGATTGGGTCCAAAGAGCAAGATATAGAAGGCACCTGCAGAGGAAGGACACCCAACTCTGAAACTGGGATTCAAACAATCAAGGACAAGAGATGAAGTACCATGCATGTTTTTAAATTAAAAAGTGATGGAAGCTTGGACAGTGAAGTGAGACACCAGTTTCCTCTGCAGTCTGAGGAGGTCTCACACACCTCCTGGCAAATGCTTGAATGGTGAATGAAGGTAGCAGTGGTCTCAAGTGCAGGAGGACAGAGAAACCATCTCCTGGAGAGGCTAGGCAGCTTCCCTCTGCCTTGACCAAGGGGTCAGCCTATGTAAAAGCAAAGACGTAAGTAGTTCAAGAAGCAGAGACCAGAGACCCCAGTCCCTCCCAAGGTCAGTTTCACAGCTGCAGACTAAAGGATAGCCACACATGTGGTCATCTAGCTCTGAATGGGCAGTAGGGATATATGGACCAGTCTGGGCAAAGCAGGAGCTGACCCTGGCTGCATTTCCTGCACAGGGGCTACAACCTGAGGCTCCTCTGCACAGGATGGGTGGTTGCACCTCAGGTGTTAGCAGCAGGTGTTAACCTTGATTTGAAGCGGTGACCTCAGGTTAGTTCTTTGAACAGAATATTTTAGCCCTCTGCTCTGAAGAACAGACCATGGGCTTTTGATATTAACTAGCTCAGAGAGCCTTCTGGATCTCTAACTTAGGTGCTAAGCTGCAGGGATGTTGGAATAAGGACTTAGCTCTGACATGCAGGTCAGTGCTCAGTAGTGGGTTTTTGAGCTTATCCTGAAGCCTCTAAGTCTCCCTCTGTATAAACACTCTTGCACAGACAGCATGGAGCACTTATTTTAAATTTTATATTCCAGTCCGAGGATCCAGTAAACAAAGAGCTGACAGCACAGTGCTAACTTGTAGGTGCTTGTGTCCTTTACTGCATATTGTATCTACTCTGATGGAGTCTTTTAGAGTCAACCTAAAAGTCAAGCTATGAAACCTTATTATGTGTTACTGATGAGACTACTAGTGCTTCAGTGCATACTGCATCACCACCACCATCAAAATCATGCTATAGGGTGACTGAGTACATGCTTAATGTCAGTTGCTAATTCTTGGATTCTATATTTTAATAATGAGAATTATCACTACTGCTATTATAACATCTTTCCTGGAAGAAAAGAGGAAAAAACAAAACCAAAAAAGAAGATCACTTGTCACTGGTCCTGTAAAAAGAGTTTAGTAGCAATTTTCTTTTTTTTTTTGGTGAGGACATTTCTACTTAAAGCAGGAAATCTCTTTCAAATAGGAAAGACTGTGTATTTTTAGAAGTTCGTAAATATGACTGTCTCTTGAAATAGTTACAAAAGTTGAAGTACTCTTAAAATGAACTGTGTTCTTTTCAAGTGCATAGTCCACTTCTAATATGTTATACTCTTTTGAAATATTGTGCAAGAGCTCTTTTTGATAAACTTCCTCTTATGTTACTAACATATAATATGTATCTGCTGAATTAAGCATTTCTGTTAGCTAAAATACAGGCTTTAGACATAAAAATATACTTTTAAAATTCATGGGAAAAAGGTCAGAATGGAGATTTGAGAGTATGGAAATTCTTCTTCACGCTTACAGCTGACATCCTAAAAGAAATAGTCCAGTAACCATAACAATAAAGTTTGATAAAGAATATCATGTAGTTTTACAGGTGTCAGGAGCCTTACCTGGTACTGTATTCTCTGCTGACCTGGTACCGTATTCCCTGCTGACCTGGTACCGTATTCTCATTGGCATAGATTTATTTAGTCAAAGATGAGGTGCTCCATAGAGCAGATGACTGGTTCACAAAGTGCTTTTGAATCAAACTTGGACTATTTGTCTTTGAAAATCAGATTTCATACAGAGCTGTCTTATGTCAATAGAATATCGTGCTCAAAACTCTAATGTCACACTAATTTTTAAGATATACTTGATATAACTAATTAACATGTAAATTCATTAACTTAGCCTACAGTTCCTTTTAACTTTTTTGATTCTTGTAATTTATTTTTGAAATACTGTAAAGTGAAAATATTTCTCTTTTTATCCTCACTCGTGTTTGTTACACTCAAAATCTTGCTATGGTCAAAAAAACCCCACACCTTACACATGAAAATTCATTTTTAGGCTAGTTAATGATTTAACAGCCTTGACAAAATACATTGAGAGCTGTTCTAATCATACTCCAGATTATCTAATTAATATAGAAAAGCCCCAGCAATAATAATAAAGGTGTTGTCAGATAAAAAATTCTAATATCCTCTTGTATTAGAAAAGATTATCAAGACTGTTACTTAAGTCACTTGAGCACTTACCACAGAAAAACAGCGTAAAACCCACTCAGTCCAAAGCAGGCTGATACAAAGTCTAGGATCTTTTTCTGGAATGGCAAAACCCATATTTACTAACATACACCTGAATTCAGAGCACAAACTCAAGTATGTGCCCTGTATGGGTCTACATTATATATAGCCCTAAAGCAAAGCAGCATTTTAGCTCTGATGTTTTCTAAAGCATCTCTGCTTTACACTGCTATGTGGAAAGGATGCAATCCCAACCCATCGAGTGACTATCATCAGTGTAAGTAGCCACTTTATAAGTAGTATCAAGACTAGTTTGCTGTTCTTCATTTCAAAATTCCCTAAACTGCTAAACTGACACCATTTTATCACTGTATCAGAGGCTAATGTGTTTTTCCGTTTCACATTTGTCAGATCCATTGATTAAATTAGAAAGAGTGTGTTGCTCTGCACGTCTTGTGATGAAGTTTGTCTCAAAGCCAGTCTGTATTCCTTACATTTCTTGTGCTGAGGTTACAAGTTAGAAGATGTGATGTTGATTGGCAATTGGTCAACAACATAACTCACCAGAAATCATCTTCAGCATCAGCAGTTAGTGGCCAAACGTTGATGGAACTTAAAATTTGAGAAGTTAAATATTTCCCATATAGCCAGGTCCTTGGCAGGCAGTTCTGTTTGCTACTAATTTATATTCATAATTTTCAAATGCACAAAGGGGACCAGTTTTCAAGGTCATAATTAAATCTCTCAGTACCAGACCCTCGCTCCCAGACCTTCTCCTTCCCTACCCCTTAGCTTCAGTGAAGTTTTGGAATGAGTACAAAAAAAAGAATTTGTTCCCTGCAGAAAATGAATGATATGAAAACTGGGTTTACAGTATCTTATGATTACTCCTGCACAGACATAATATTAATATGCCATATACAGATCTTTAAATGAGTGCACTTTGTTTAATGTTGCTGTAAAAATGTGATTAAAATGTAATTGCTTATTCTCACTTTTAATTGGTATAGGCGATGGTTCTTTCTTATCTCCAGGGCAGGAAAAGAGTATTACAAATAATCAACACTGGTGAGACTATGCTGTAGTTCAGGAAAAGCAATGCAGCATTACAACGAGGTGGGGGTGAA
The DNA here is from genome assembly GCA_034781795.1 of Crypturellus tataupa. Lineage (NCBI taxonomy): Eukaryota > Metazoa > Chordata > Aves > Tinamiformes > Tinamidae > Crypturellus > Crypturellus tataupa. The sequence continues at coordinate 1,001,246 of JAWLRI010000185.1, forward strand.
GGGGTGAGAGGCAAAAAAGGATCACAGACTAAATGCTTATATTTTTGATCTCTCTTGTTTTGCAGTATTCAAGAAACTTAACATTTTCTTGGCTTACAAAATACAATTCTGAGTCCATATAATTTGCCTACGATACTTACCTAAGGAGGGATTTCATCCATGGATCCATTTAGTAGCAAGTTCTTCTCCTAGGTGCATTTGGACGACTCTTGTTGATTTTAAAGTGTGTATCAGCAGGCTAAATCAGCCACTGTCAAGTCTAATTTTGACAGTAACTCTTATACTTGTGCTTTTCTGCTCAAGGGGAGGGCAAAGAAAGCTGACTTTACATCACTAAATAAATATTTCCTTTCAATATTAACCTACTCTTTCTCAGCCCATTGAGTAACAAAACTATGAAAATATCCAGAGATGCTTATTGCCTTCTGCTTGTGAGAGCAAGACTCATTCATCTTCCACCTACTGTATTTCTGAGATACAACCATTTTAAAGATTTTTTTTTTATCTTTGTTACTTCTCTCCCATTTTTCTTGTTATGTGCATCTATTTTCTTATTTTGGTTAGACTTAGAAAATCATGAGCAGATTGTTTTTTTAAGAGATACTGTGAAAGAAATAATATTTAAAAACGCTTAATTCTTGTGAAATAATCTGTATTTCAGGAGACCATGTTACCTCTTCCCTGAAAGTCATACATATATACATTCTGGCAGTTTATCACTGATATATCATTTTCAAAGAATATATGCCAAATTGGCTATTTATGTTACACATAAGCTAATTTTTCTAATTGTAAATTTATTCCATTTGTTTGGTAAATAAAGGATAACACACCAACATTTTGATCCAGTTTATGTCCACTGGACATAAAAGTGGATTTATATCCACTTTTTCATGGCCTTTTTGTTCAGATAATTAACTGTAGCCTTTATTTGTTTTTCCCTACCTGTACAGTTACACTACAAATTAGAATTTCATGTCTCAAGAATCTTAAATATGCTGGGAGAACTAAATGTTCTCTTGCAAATTTATTTCAAATTTAATTCATGATGAAATTGTTTTCTTGCTTGAAGTATCTCTATAAAGGCCAAGAGTCATCTGAAAAAAAGGCATCCCATTCCTTATCTCTGTTGCAAATATTAAAGTAGTCATCATGATTTGTCTTTTGAAGGTACTGCTGATTTTTAAGAGGGCAGTCCATTTTAGATGCTTAAAATGAGGGGGCTACACCACCCAGAAGTAGTTTTAACAGACTTTTTAATATTCTAATCTACATCCTTCCTAAACTATGTTTCTACGCACAGTTTAAGGCTGAATCCATTCATGAAAGCAGTCTCGTCAGAGGCTGCCTTATTACACATAGTTGCGGAAACAGTAAATTTCTTCTGAACTGTGCACAGCACAGTTGAAATAAATTTATGCAAAAACATTGAAATGCTCAAATAATGAAAATAAAACATACAAACGTGTTCAAACTGTAGATTTGCACTGTTAAATTCTAAAATATACACTCAGCCAACACTAAAGAAAGAAACTGAACAATACTACAGACAGGTATTACAGAAAGGGAATATTTGACTAATTTTTACAAAGAATAGTAAAATCCTATTTTCTCTACTTAATAATAGTAATATGGCATTTTAAATATCCCATCCTATGCTTATCCTTCTGTTTTGATTTGCTTTTGCAGAATATTCTCCCCCACACAGTCATTTTTTCCTTGCTGTCATTACTCACTGTGATGTATGAGTAATTCCTCCAATAAATTCAATTTACAAATAAAATACTGATGTTTAAGGAAGTCTTATGGAAAAGAATTCTGTGTTTTGAACTTTGAAAATAAATAACTTATTCTGCATTCATCAAAACACAACGGCCCCTCTTAGAAATTGGAGGCTGAAGTGGTTGAAGAAAAATGTTTTTTTCTGTTCGCAGGTTCTTGTGGGATGGAGTATATGCTAGCTTTTATTCATTTTTCCCCTAATCTCTACAGATTAAAGTTTTTTAAGCATTTTAATCTAAAGGAAGGTTTATCTTTCCTTTTCATAAAATTCTTCATATTTCACACTATGAAGTATGATAACATAATTTGTTGAAAATATATATATATTTTTTAAAGTATCATTATTAAGTAGATATCAATAGTGAGGATTATTATTCAAATTCAACAAGTATGCTTGAGAGGCTGTTCACAGTTCTACTATAAAGATAACTGCATTGGCACATCCTCAACTTCCATTTCAGCAGTGAGATATTTAAAAATGTGTATCCCTGTCTTATGACCTCTAAGAGTTTAAAGACTAAATCCATGTAAGGTCTTTTGAAGCCTGGTGTGGAAGTTGGAGAGGATTTTAGGACCTCAAATCCAAAACCTAGGTCTCTCAACATTTCCTTCATTTACAGCCTAATCCCGGTGATCTTTAAAATTGTATTAACCTTCCAAATAAATAGATTTATTTGAGAGAAGGAAGATAACAGAGTTAAATTCATGAGCATGCATATGATTGAATAAATAACTGCTGAATAAAAATGCTAACAGTTTAAGCAGAGGTCGCCTTTGTCTCAGGAAACTACATTAGTTATAATAAAACAGGGTTGTTCTCTTATGCTCCTTTTCTCACTTGTTTTCAGTCCAATGAAATTGTAGTTCTCCCTTGTAAAGGCAATAGAATAGCAGCAATAGAAATAAACAGTAATCCCTACTGTCAGATGATTTAATTGTTTAGAGATATAGGAGGGAAGTTAGTCAGACTTCAACATCCTGAGTTATTAAGAAAATAGGTGAAACAAAACATATTTGAAAGAAAGGAATAAGAAGAATAAGGAATCATAAAAGGAAGAAATAAGAAAGGAAAGAAGAAAAAAAAAAGAAAAAAAAGAAAAAGAAAATGTGAAAAGGAAAAAGGGAGGGGGAGTTTAAGCCAGACTCCCCCTCAGTTGCCAGTCAGATGGGCTATCAAGTAAAGACTTGTGCTATATTTTAACGGCTATACCACTTCCAGTTCTTCAGACAGACTGATTCTCTCTGGAGAGAATGGCTGTACACAATACTAAGAAACCTACAGTAATGTTTGTAAAAGTATGATTGAAAAGAAAAAATACATCAATCAGTCTGCTAACAGACAGACCAATGTTTGTTTTTATGCATCTTTTTTTTTTTTTTGGTAATAGAAGTAGAGAACAAATAAAGTGCAAATCAAAGTGTATTGCAACCTTTTCTGTGAGAAAAAAAGTGAATCCAAATGAAGAAATATTTTCAAAAAAGATCTGGCAAGAAAGACTGAACTCTGTACGGCAGATACAGTATAGTTTTCCAGACAGCATAAGTAGGTAAATATGCCCATTATTTCTTCGACAAAATTCTAGAAGGTAAATTCTTCATTCAACAAATGAAAAGAAAATGCTAGTTTTGCACCGGCTGTCCTCTGGCTATCTCCCAGGCATTTACGCTTTTCCCATAAAGCTGATGACTCAGTCTGGCTTCAATGATTCTGATTCTGTTAATAAAATCCAGGCTGGAATTTAAAAAGGAATCACAAGTCATGAATTAAGAGTAATGATGTGCCTTTCAGCTCCTTCTGCTTCTACTAAATAAATGAACACGCATTCTCAGAATAGCTTAGAAAGAATGAGGAAAATTGTTCATTTAAAAAAAAAATGTATAAATGAACATACTAAGTACATTTTCTTCCATATATAGTTTGAATGACTTTTTACTAAATATGTTCACTTACTTTTGGAATGCCAACTTTTTTTTTAATAGTAGTAAGGAAATGAATCTTTTCTGTGAGAATTGCTTTTTTTCTTTCCTTTCTCCATTCAAGATAGTATTTCTTCATTTTTATGGTTTGTTTTCTGGTTTTAGAGTATACATTAGTTTTGATTCTCCCTCACTGAAAAAAAAAGTCTCTCATACTCTGCTTATGGAGCATTACTGGCACCAGAAAGAAATGGCTCCCATTGTTGTTTGTTCTTGGATGAATAATACCTTGTGCCTCATTTTTTGGGTATTTGCCATCATCTTCTATATCAGGTCTTTCAGCGGAGAAGCCAATGCTACTTTTAAGAACAGAAGATTTATATCAGTCATTGTTGGTGCAAATAACATGCTTGCAGTATTATATATTGTGGAAACAATAAAGGTAGTTAATTATCAACATTTTCATTTTCAGACTCACCTCTATATGTTGACTTGCACAGATTTCCCAGCTTCCTTCCTTGCTCATCATTGTCTGCATACTCCTTCCCCTCCAGTTGCCTATGTTTCTTCTTGCACTCCTCTCACTCTTGCTTGGGATGTAGCTCTTTCCCTCCATTTCTGCTTGTTTTTCAAGTACAGTCTTTTCTGGTTTCTTCTGCCCATTTTTTATTGCCTTCTTTTGCCTGTGGAATAACAGTTGTGGTGGCGAGTATATAGCATGAGCAAACGCTGTTGCTGTTGATATTGTTTATAGAGTGAAGCTGAGACTAAATTCACAAAAAATAGACCATTTTGTAACACTAAAAGTAATACACAAGAAATGTACTTACTCTGATCTATCCAGCCTGTATGAAATTTGTCTAATTCCTTTCTTTCTAGTTCTCCTTATCCTCTTTCTGTCTCACAGATACTGAAATCTGTGTTGTGGTTCATATCTCTTAGCTCCCTCTTCTAAGAATTCAATAACTTGAATAATGGAAGGAACATTCATGAGTAATAATATCTACCTCCTGCAAGGATTTGAATGGTGGATGTTGTTGCTTCTCTTTAGTCTTAATTTCTTATATCATCTTGTAGACCCTGATAAAAAAATCTCTTCTAAAACAAACACTTTTGGGGTTGATTTTGTTATGCTGTAGGTCTCTGATATATTTCTGAAAGCTTTAGTTTATTTGTTTCTTTTCCAATTGTTTACAGTTTCATATCCAGAACATGAAATTCAAGTACCAGTAACTATATAACAGAAGCTCCGAAGTAATGTTTTTTTTTTCTTTGGATCTGGAGACAAAGGCCTAGCTGCAATAGACAGTAGGTACTCTGAATTTATTGGAGTTCATGAAAAATCTTGGATGATAAACTTGCCTGATCACTGAATAGGATATATAGCTGTTGCATTCGTCTATAGCTGTTCTGCAGAGATTGGTCACACTTCCCCAAAAAAATATAGCAGCTTTTCACCATGGAAATAATGACCATCATTCTTAAAGAATGGTCATTGCTTGTTACAACACTGCTCAAATCCATTGCCTTGGCACTCCAAGATAGTCTGTGACAGATACCTGAAGAACACCTTGCAAATCTTTTTGTGTGCTTTTGCCCTTTTTTAGAGCTGACTCACTTAACTACTTCTCTCTCACTGGTGGATAGATATAGGTCACTGACCTGATGTATCCCTAAGTCTTCAAGAATAAATATACTGTTCAGCACAATCAGTACCAAAGTCTGACTAATTTTCACAAGCACTTATTAAGCTCCTGGTTTTCTGGATGTCTGATTATCTTATGAAAACAATGAAAACACATTAGAAGACAGTGTTCTCATAGCATATTTTCTATTTCCAGTCAGCATCTTTTTCACACGACTGTTTTTCATAAAATGTTTATTTATATAGGATATAACAGTGACAGTCTGATTAGATTAGAGTGGAGGTAAAGGACATATAAGCATTAGGTATCTTCTAATGTGTATTCAATCACACAAATTGAATCTCGATGTTCCAATGTCTTATTCAGCCCTGAACAATTAATATTTCCTTGCCATTTTATACTTTACTTGCAGCTGTTTTGTAGAAATTGTTCCTTTTTGAGTAAAGCTAAGTCCCATAAAAAATAAGGAAATTTCTTTTAATTTTTTATTAGAAAGGAATGACAAATATGGCATGTTCACAGAAAGTATTTTCAATTTTGCAGAATCACAAAAGAAAAGGGATAGGTATCATCCGAAGCAAAAGTTTTAGTGCCTTCTAATTCAATTGCTTTAAGAAATTGGAAAAAAAAAAAAAAAAAAAGGCCTGTGAAGATTTTGCAATGTGAATCTGTACTGAATTACTCTTCAAAGTAT